>JAAGAY010144512.1:0-54051 GCA_011801015.1 Ardeotis arabs | reverse complement strand
ATCTAAATTGCTGAAGCTTAAAATATGGACACAAATCTCTCACTTGTGATTTTTTTTTTTTTTTAAACAAACACCTAAATTCTATTAAGTACCTCAGTTCTTCCATATTAAAAATCCCTTTGGAATCCAGGTCGTTGTGTAGATTCTTATCCTATGAGATTACACCAGTCTTGTGTAAGAGTGTCACATTTCCACGCGTTATTCGTTTCAGTGCAGTGCAGCATCAATATTAAATAGCAATGATGCTGTAGTCCCTTCATACAACATTTATGACACATCCCAAAACCATCCATGCGAAGTAGTAGTGGTGCTGTAGACACATCGCGTGGTCTGACTGTTTAAATTAAATATGCAGAACAATGGTAGATTTTCCTACCCTGCACACGTGAGATAAGCCACTGCTCCCTGGTTAGTTCAGGGAACTGTAAAGCAATGAGCACCTCAAGTATGCAGTTGTTATTTATATATTTATTTTATAACCAAATTATCCTCACTCTTCAATCACTTTTTGAGGTAGGCATGAGAAAGCCTTCCACACTAGCAAATCTATTTGAAGACAGAATTGTAACATGCTCTGGGGACTTGTGGACACATAGGTCCCTTCAAAAGAAAAAAAAAAAGAAAAAGGAAAAAATAGAAAGGCAGCAGCAACGTTGTACTGAGATATATACAGAATGAGAGAAGTTTTTTTACGAAACAACAGTAAAGAACCAGAAAAAACACTTGGCTGTATTCTGAGGCTGTTTTTATACAGACTGGTACTTGTGCTTTTCTTATTTAGTTGCTGCATTCTCTGCACAGTGCATTTAGCAATGGGCAAATACCTTTAATCCAGGAGTAGTAATGCGGATTAATCCACAAAGATGCTCAATAAGGTAAAAAAAGGAGCTGTTTTCATTGCTGTAGGACACCTCGCCAGCTTGCTTGACTACATTTGACTTCTTCCACCTGTGAGCAACGCTACAGCCCTTGCAAGACGCTCGTGGATCCAGTGCCCTAACAGCGTACAGGCAACCCATCTATTTTCAACTCTCACTGCTCTGCAAACTGTTCCAAAACTTTTTGCAAGAAAACAATTACCAGCAACTCAAATAATATAAATTATTTTTAGTGTTGTAGAATCTCTGTGCTTTGATTTCTGCTGGAAATGGAATCTCTAGGGCTTTATATACTTGTTACAGTTTTGAACAGAGCGTAAGAAACTACACAGAGATGGAGAGGAGAAAAATGGGGGAGGACCATGTCTCTTACTACACGGCAGCTTAAAACAAAGCGGAGAGAGAACACTTCACCTCTAGAATGGAGGTCTGGATCTGCAGGATTTGCTCGTGACCCTTCACTTGGCGGACGCAGACCTTGCAGGACAGCTGGGTGGTGGCGGGGGTGTAGCGCTCCAGCGAAAAGGCGCAGTGCAGCGGCGTCGGGCTGCTGCACCACACGCGGGAGAATGGGACCTCCTGCGGGAGAAACGTGTCCCGCGGGAACGGGAAGCAGCGTGAGAAAGAGAGAGAGAAGTTGTGACAAGCGCAAATAGGAAAAAAAGAATCCGTACTTTTTTTTCTAACATCCCTGCAAACTCAAAGCAGGACAAAACTAATACAGGCTGATTCAATTGATGATTACTAAGATGTTACATTTACTGAAAGCTTGTATTTCATTTCATTCGGTGCCACAAATGATGAGAGACTCATCTAAAATGAAACTGAAGATGCACTTTACTTATTCCCCTAAGCAGGGATCAGAGCTCGCACTCTAATTTGTCTCTCCTTGCCATCACCTTGTACTGCAGAACCCAAACCAAGGAACTTCCCATGGAGAACTGTACTTCTGCTGTAGGCTAATGCAGCGTAGAGCGTGGCAGCATACCTTCTGGATTTATGTTCCAGCTGAATTTAGAAACACCCACTGCACATCACTGGCCATTCTCAGTTTTACCGCTCTTCCATCCTGTTCTATTCTGTGACTGCTTTCAGAGACTCCTCTGCCTCAGCCAGGGACAGTTGACGGGATGAATGTCCCATGAAACGCTATACACACAACTGTATTAATCATCAGAGATTTCTGGCATCTCTGGTTGCTGTGAGACCCTAAAAACGTACGGAAACAGACAGGAGATGCACACAGGGAGCAGCTAACGTCTGTTTTATGTTATTTTCTAAATAGCAAAAGTCTGTTTCTAGTCTACTCTCTTTATGCTTTCAGAACACATACTTTTTTTTTTAATTTCCAAACTAACACCAGCTATAAACCCACTATGGTGTTCTACAGCGTAGCCATGAAGGCATGGAAATAGGAAAAACAATTAAACCAAACATGTTCTCCATTAATTTCAAAATATTGGAAAATACTGTCAAATTGGCAACCTGGAGAATAACGTAAAGGGGGAAAAAAAGACTGATATTCATATTTCATTCTATTCTATCTTAGCATTCGTCCGTGTGATTATGGGACAGGATTAACCAGCTTCAATGAGCAATTACTCTAACATGAGAAAACTAGTTTAAAGATTTTTACATCACTTTTTCCAGAGGAGGATGATGAATTTTCACATTACTCTGTCCCTTTTTCACGCACTATTTTTCAAATTCTAGAATTGATTTCAATGGCATGTGAAGCTGATCTTTCAAAGAAAATACAATAATTACTATATGCAAATGTAGTCTGGGCATGGACTCTGCTTGTGGTTTCTCCAGCGCTTTAGGAAGGGCTAACGAATGACCCAGACAAGGACATAAAACGTGCTGCCTCTTGGGCAGCTACAGTGCCGTCAGTGTTAAACAGTGACGGTTATAACCGAGGGCCCTACCAACTCGTCACCTGTTTAACTCAAGTAAACCACGCACTTAACTCCCATGATCAGTTTGGATGTGGAAGGTCACTGAAGAGCTACCGCTCAGAAAACATGCATTTCTGCGTTCTTGCCTTCCTAGAAGCAATTTTTATTGGACATAGGTTGCAATCTTTTCTATGTCCCTGAAGAAACAAGCAACACACTGGTCATCTGAGAACACACAGCCTCAAAGATCAGCCTCAGCCCGTTCTTTAAAGTACAGCCAAGATTAAAGGCGGGAGAAGATCGCTGTCCTCGTCGCTGACACGCGGTTCCCTGCTGCTGTAGAGCAGCTCAGGCTCTCTGCAGTGATGAATCATAGAATCATAGAATGGTTAGAGTTGGAAGGGACCTTCAAAGGTCATCTAGTCCAACCCCCCTGCAAGGAGCAGTGACACCCCTGACTAGATCAGGTTGCTCAGAGCCTCATCCAGCCTGGCCTTGAATGTTTCCAGGGATGGGGCATCCACCACCTCTCTGGACAACCTGTGATGCACTAAGTGACCACGATAAGCTCTGCGTTTAGATCCTGAGCTGGGAGCAGCAGCGAGATACCAACAGCGATGAAGAAAACATTAGCAAAGTATTAGAAGTGGAGCAACTGTAATTAGATTTTTTCCAGAGTAATCATCTCTGCTTTCATTCAGAGTGGAAGAATCACTCAGCTGAAAAGAATAATGTGAAACAGAATACAGGGGCAAAGCATGGTGGGACGATGAGTGGTTACAGTATTCCAGAAATGCTTTCAGTTGTATTCTCCCTTTATAATTAAGTTCCTAGCAGACAGAGGGAATGTAAATCTTCTCACAGCTACAGCCACTGGGTCCCCCAAAAGACAGAAGATGCCAGCAGACAGCTGCTTTTAGCCCCAGGGTGCCCCTCTGCCTTGCTGACACACTTGCCACAGCCTCTTCCTGCTCTACACCCACCTGGTTTTTAAGGGTTCCCCCTCGTTACTTGGGAACGCGGTGGGAGGGACGCCGAGTACTCGGCATCTGTTCCCGCAGGATGGTCAGGACAAACAAATGCACTTAGCACAGTCTAGAGAAATTCTGACTGCCACCTGCCATGATCTGCTTCCATGGCACAGTTTTACATGATGATGAAGCGGGACCTTCACTTATCTGAGAAATCATTAACAGAAATCGTTCCTCATTGTACTATCCGATACTGGTTTCATTGGGTGGACCATCATCAGAGCTGTCAGCAGAGCTGGGACATTTCACAAAACATTTCACCGAGGGAAATACAAAACCAGTGTAAGTTGTTCTGCAGTTTCTGTTAGAAATAATTACTCTAGTTCTCAGCTGTCCAAGTCATCCCAACCACACTCAATTATAAAATGTAAATATGCACTTGGTTTCAGTATCAGCACCGTGGCAGCCCACTCTGGCAGCAGGGTTTTTGCACGTGCTGCTTTTAAACCCAAAGCGGCTGCCGAGGAAACGCGTACCGCGCCTGCTATGGCCAACCCTGCGGCCGCTTCGCGCCTTCCTCAGAGCACGCGGGGCACTCGAGCGTTCCTCTGTGGGTTATGGCTCCCTCACCTGACTTTGTATTTTTTGTTTTTATCTTGCAGCAATAAATTTAATAGCTATTTGGACTGTGCCACTTGCATTAGATTCAGCAAAGTGAGGTTAATATTAAGAAACAGGCGTTTGCTATCATGTCTCCTTGTAACAGCACCCTGCATTTCTGGAAACTCTAGGCTATTGCTTGCCAACAGAAAACAAAAATACCTGAGTCTAATATACCACAAGCAATAGATTTATTCATGGATGTTGTACCCAGCATTAAGGAAAGTGCTGAACCGCACACAAAATATTTTGAGGCCTCAGAGTTGCTCTCAGACATGTGCACGCACCAGGGGAGGCAATGCCCCAAAGAAATAGCAGCTTCGCAGAAATTACCGGCCAGAAATAATCCTCCCCAAACTCTTAACTACACAGAAACATGGAGGCTAGAGTAGCAAAAGCTTCTCAGCAAAGCTGCTTGCAGGCAGCACAGTAACTATTGTTTCCTGCAGGCCATCTCTCTCACTTATCACACCAGGGTGTTGGTTGGGTTCTCGGGGTCTGTTTCTCCTCACGTAGCTGCAATGCCTTTCTGCAATAATCTTAAACAACAGGAGCAGAATTTCTACTGCGTCCAACACAGGGCAGTGAAAATGTTCACCTCTGGGCAGTGTGACTTTCTATTACAAGAAAAGTCTAGGGGATTTTTCACCAAGTGGTGTGGTGTTTTTCAAGCAGTCACCATGCCAAGACAAGTTCAATTAAAATTTTCCTAAATTTTCTCTTGTACATGGGACATTTAACACATGATGGGCCTGTGGAAGGCGTTTTGTCTGCCTCCTAAAGCAGTTAGAAGAGATCGACATAAGATAATCCTACATATATTTAGTTCAAATCTATGGCATGGTTACTTGAAAGCACTTTTCAGAAAACAGACTCTTTCTAAATTAGATAGTGCTTTGAGGGTCAATTTCAGTCTATCATGCAGATCTATTCTCCAGGACTGGACAAGGGATCAGGATAAATTAACCAAAGCATGGAGCTGTGTTTATAATGGGGTGTGAGGCAAAACGCTATTTGTTGTGTTAAGAGAAAACGCCCATGATTTTTTTTACTGCCCAGGAGGTGCCAGTTCTGATCGGTATTTGATGTGTAGTAGTGGTGCATCCTGATACTGATGGGTTTGGCTTTCAAAATGCAATCGAGAGAGTAGAATAAACAAAACACTTCAAAGCAAGCTGTTCTCAGCTTGGAGCTGAAAATGATGTGGTTTCTTTTTGTAGTAAAATTATCATTACATTCTTAATGATATAAGAATGTATTTGGATATAGATCCGGGTTTATAAGTTTCAGAGTCCATTACACTCATGTTTTGGAGAACATGGTAACGCATTTACAACAATTTTTTTTGCTAAAATACTGAATGATGGCTAACTGTCTCTCTATACGCTCTGGGAAAAGGGAGATTATCTACTTTAATTAAGTTCTGTATTTTAAAAGACGAGCCCATTCTATGTGCCAGCGCGTTGCTTATAATTTCCAGTAACCAATATAATTAGAAATCCTTCTTTTGTTTTGATTTTTACTTTCCTGTCCTCAGCAGCCTCTTAATTAATTTAGTACAGAAAAAGTAATCTGCCGTTCCTTAGTTCTAATTCTTAGTACGTGTGCTGTAATTTGAACTCACAACATTTCAAAGCTTACATTTAAATGGCATTTTCAGCCATATATTCATAGTTACAGCGAAATCCAAATGACAAAGATACATCAAAAACATCTTCATGAGTGATACATTTTAACAATACAGGCCTTCTGTTGGAGGGAACCGAAATGAGGGAAGGTACAAGCTTGCATTTTTGTAAAACTAAAAATTTAAAGCATTCTGTTACATATGAAATCTGTGTTTGTAAAAACCATAAAGCAATGCATTTTTGTTGCATACTCAAAAGATTAAAACCACACCTTTCAAAAGCAGAATGGATAATAGTCTTGTTTTGGTTATGCCTATACCAGTGAAAGTTCTTTCTTCCTCTGAACGAAAACGTAAACAGATAAAATGGACAGTTACCTGACACGCAGTAAATGGTTTAATTCTCCAAAGGAATGGAGGGATATCAAGGACGGATATCTGAAGACTGAAGGTATTCCCTTTGAAATGCAAGAGCTTTGGTTCCTCCAGTAATTGTCCTCCTTGGAGCCTTTCATCTGAAACCACTTCCTGCGATGGCAGGGGAGAGAACTTTTTCAGTATTAGGAACAAATACCAAATCTAAAAATTCATCTTTATGTCAGGTGCCTACTTCACCTGCAGCACATCGTGGTACAGCGGTGGAGTACTTCTCTCACGGACCAGATGATGGGCACTGGCATTTATACGTCACCACTGGCGTTAAAAGGATGGTCACTGGTACTTGTGACACGGAGTTTTCTTGTTGGCTATCCCAGTGTCAACACCCACACAGCGTCAGACTGGGAGCACAGCACTTGGGAAGGGAACTGTGAGGGTGATGCAATGCAGTAGTGGCTGTCCTCATGTTTTGGGGTTTCAGGTCAAAGCTAGCCAGGTTTATTTTTTGTTGACAGTTACCCATGTTTGATTGTTACTATTTTATTGCATCCCACAGGGTCACTATTCCAAAGGAGAGGTTTACCAGCAGTTCACTACCCAGAGCGCTCTCCAACACCAGCATGAAGAGGGAAGCAAGACTGTCAGCCCGTTTCCAGGTAAAGCTACTTCCCTCCAAAGAGGAAAATGGAAACTGGTTAGACTGTGGCAGCATTGTAATTTTGTCCCCCTTTGGTTCTGGAATAACACAGCTATTCTTGGTATTGTAATTAAGCTTTTGAATACAAAACCCCTACGGGTTGTGTTTGGTATTCCTCAAACACCTGACATACAAGGCTTAGCGAGACTTTTACTTAATGGACAAGAAGGAGGACCGACAGCCTAAGGCAAGCTTGGTGAAGAGTCTGCTCAGTTATAGCTGAAGTCAACTGCAGTTTTGGCAAGAAAGTCCTCTCAGGACTTCAAAGAGCACTGAAAGCAACACGCCAAGTTTACACATTAGACAAAATGCCTGAGTTTCACTTCTCCTCTCTTGGGCATTTTCAGAATTACTGGACAAGACCTTGAGCACTCTTGGAAGGGCTGACTTTGAGCAGGAATTTGCACTACAGCCCTCTAGAGGTCTGTTCCAACCTATATTTTTATATAATTCTGTGAATTTAAAACATAATTGTAAAAAAAAAAAAAAAAAAAATCACCCCTGCCTGTACTTACGCAGTGTTTATTCCTGTGCTGTTACAGTAAAAATATGAGCGAGGAAGGAAAGCTTGCAGGAGTCTTTAAAAATCAGCTAGCAGGCAGTCTTTCAAAATTACCTTTTTTGTCCACATAAATTATATAAAATCTGTGTACATCAAAGAGGTTTAGTGCTTGTCAGTAGAAAAGTTATTGTTAGAAGAGCTGCTAGAATCACTGTGACCTTCTGAAAATATGACAACGGCTGGAGCGCTCTGAAGCTATAATAACGGGTTTCTATTGTAAAGCAATTACAGGTGCTCAGTTTGTTTTAACTCCTGGTGGCTGGGTTTATCCGAAAGAAGGAATGAGAAAGGAGACACTTTTTTTATTTTCAACTGCAAAGGGAGCAGCTTATTCCATAACTGATTTCAAAATTCCCAGAATGTCCTGGAAATTTTTTTAAATGTACCGTAGCTGTATAAATACTGCTCTGCCTGTAATAACGCACATGGTCCTCACTGCCACGAGCATCAGCAGGACCATGGCAAAACACAAAATACAAAGGACTTTGGTTCTCATCTTTTGAGAGCCAGGAGTTTCCCAGCACACCAGGAACTGCATGAAGGGCAAAGTCACGTGTCAGAGAAGTAAGGTAAGTGTTCACACAGCGACAAAGTGAAAAATCAAGGACTGTGTACCTTACATAGGACTGCGCTGTGGAGGATTAACAGCATCAAAACTTGGTAAGCCCAACTCTGATATTTTGCAAAAAAAAAAACCCAACAAACCTCTATTTTCTGTGTTCATCACTTAATATTTACACCAGCATGAAGCTGATGCAGCATGCTTTTAAGGGAAGTACAATTTCATAAATATACAGCTGTCTCATTATTGTCCACACACCCTGTTCCAATTTCTGTGAACGTGGAAAGCTGGTCATTATTCTTCTAACAATTTTCTACAGAAAAGCAACAAGTAACTTTGAAATCTTATTTATTTTAATGTGCATTAAGAAAGAAATAAGCCAGTCTCCATTGTTTTGCTGAATGTTATAATAATTTGAGAAACAAGATGGTACAGTCAAATTGGGCTGCTGTGGGCGAGGGCTTTTGTAGGTTTTTACATTCAATATCCTGAAGGTAGAATTCAGCATGAACGAATCGCTGAAAGAGGCTGCCCCATGCTGTAAGAAGCAGTGTGGAAAAATAAAAAAAAAAAAAGATGGTTGCTCTGAATAAGATTAATCTCATTGCCATCATGTGGGTATCTTTCCTAGTTGTGTTGCACAATTTTGTGGGATTTTTTTCTCCATATTCAGAAGTTACAAAGATTTTTGTACATTTTTACAAACCTGCTGCACAACACTGCACGCATACAGAAAGGGCATAATGGACGCAGAGCCGCTAAAGGCACCGGCCAGTACGGGTTTCCGGTAACCGAGGGTGCGACTCCGGGCTGCCCGTGCGTGCTCACAAATGCCTGAGGAGGAATCTGGGACTCAGTTTCAGGCAGACTCATCCTGGAAAATACCGGGAGCCCACGGATTGCGAGTGTTATGAAGGGCAGAATTACAAAGCTGTGGTAAGTCTCTAACAATCCTTTCAGAGGCTTTGCTTTTCTTAGAAGCACACAGACATCAGCGTGTGCTTCATTAGGATTCACGTTTCTATTCTGTACGATAGGAAAAGGAAGGAAAAATTCATCTGTCACAACTGTCTTCATCTCAGTTCCCAGAAGAAAACCATTTTGCTAAAGCTTCTGAGTTTACTAAAACTGCAAAAATCAGTGAATTTCAATGTTTTGTCTTCGAATACCATGTCGAAAAATCATGTTAATTCTAATTGCCACTTGGGGATTGTTTTGTGGGGTTTTTTCTAAGGGGAAATGCACAATTATAATTTAATTTTTGTTTGAAAAGATGGTGAGGCAATCTTGTTCTTCTTGCTCAAACTGTAAAAAGGAGAAGAAATCCTGAACAGTGTGAGGGTAATGAGCGTGACAGATACTGTACATCAAATGGTAATGGCTCACATTTTCTGCTTGCAGCAGAGGAGCACTCGGCTCTGGGCGCAAGCACGCGCTGCCCGTGCCCTGCAGTGGCCGCGGCACGGAGCCCAGCCTAGCACGCTGCTTGTCAGCCGTGGCTCTGTGCTGGGTTAACCGCAGCTACGAGATGTTTGGTCAGTCTGCAGCGTGGGCAGCGTGCGTTTCCATCTGCCTGGCAGAAAATGGAAAGCCAGTCCGGCTGTCCTAAAGGTGTGCAGTGTAAGTCCACAAGCCAAACAACAGCGCAGGGAAATCGAGGGACTTAGAATAAGTCATGCAGCAGTGACAAAATATACAGTATTCCGTATCCAGTCTTTGGAGTTCTGGACTGTCGCTGTTGCCCAGGAATAAAGGAATGTTAGTATTCTACGGAAAAATAACTAATACCACATTAACAAAGTGAAACCATTTACCTGAAACGCACAAGGCGTGTTATCCATGCAATATACTCTCAGATTGTAATCCAGAGAATTGCAAGACAGGCAGCCAAAAACCGCGACTTTCAGCTGTCGAACGGCACAGTCGGAGATCGGCTCTCCAATAAGAGCATAAGTTCCAAAGCTGTTTAAGAGAATGTGACAGGCATAAGGATCCAACAGGCAGTAGCAAGAAGTAGTTTCCTCTTCCACAGACATCACTTCCTGCAAAACGAAATTCAAGTTTAAACAAAAATAAAATAATAAAAGCAACAGGCCTTGACAATAGGAGTCATGACATTATTTGTTTATTTTTATTCAGCTGAAATGTGAAGTATTTCTGAGAGCCAGTGTGCACGCTCTTTACTCACGCTGACCTCAGGGAAGGGGAGAAGGTAGACGTGTTGGAGTAAATGCTCCCAATTTAGCCCTGAGTCAGCAATAGGATTTATGGCGATATAGTGTGCAGAATTCAATGTGTACAGAATCATGATGATGTGTAAGCAATCTTAGCATCTTTTTTCAAGTGCTTTTGACTTTCTAGCTAATTTTTTTCCCAATGTCAAGTTAAGAAATTACCTGGAAGATTAAAGTCAATAAGCAAACCTTGAACAATAGCTGGTATTTTACTTCCTTTCAGAACATCCATTACCATTATGTTTACCTTCATCAAAAAACTACCTATCCCACTCTTCAGCCTTTCACGCTTAGCTCTGCATTACAGCATCGTGAGATGAGGCATTGAGCAGCCTGCAGTCTGGTGTTCCGCTCCTCATTAACTCCAGAGCGTTCGTAACCAACACCCATGGAGCTGAGCGAGCACTGAGCGCATCTGCCGTAGGAGAACTAAGGTGAACTTCAGACGTTTAAATAGGGGCAACAAACGATGTAGTGGTTTAGAGGAGGAAAGGACAGAGTGAGTTATGGTATCCAGGAATCCTTTAAAATGCTTTAACTACTGGGTTTTCCCCTCACAGTGCAGTGACCCCAACAGTTCAGCAGCAGCAGCGCGATAAAACTTGGCTGACTGCGGGTTTGTGTCTGGTTACCGGGTTCTGCGGCTCCACTAAACATGTACAGAACACTTCATAGTTGGGCAATTCAGCACCTTCCTAGCCAGTGTGGACTCTGTAATGTTGAATAACAGTTTGATTCACGCTCTAACCATCCCTTCAGGAGCATTATTAGTAGACTGTCTCTGCAAATGATGCAGACAGTTTGAGATTGCTGCCTACCAAGCAGTTTCAGCTGAAGAGGGTAAGTGGCCTTAAAAAAATGCATGTGGACAGCCACAAATGAATGCACAAAGCTTAATTTCCCCAGTAAATGAGGAGCAGAAAACACACATTTAACTGAAAAAGCAAAATATTTCATTTAACGTACACTAATCCTTCAGAGGTTATGAGCACAGGGTGATCACTGAATACAAAGAGACAAGATTTTAAAATCAGCAGGATACTTATAGTTTAAAAAAAAATTAAACTTGAAGTGTGTATTCTTAACCAGTTCCATAACTTTCTTTATGCCACGATAGATTCTTGCGTGGATATAGTGATATGCTCTGAGGTGAGTCTCTTTTGGAGCTATGATCTATCAAAACAATGTTTTAAAAAATAAATGGCTGCTGGCTCCATCGTTAAATGATCTGAGAAAATGAATACTTTCTCATGTCACATGGGCTGTTTCAAAAAGATGACCCTTTTTGCACATCTTGGTAAAATAGTTAAAAACAGTTTAGCTGCTTCTTAACAGAATGCAGAATTTTTTTTATTATTATTATTTCTTTAAGATGTCTGATGCTATCACTTACATAATCTTTGGCCTGCGCCTGCATGAATAAGAGCAATTATGTTCCATCGTTAGTACAACCTTTAAAGTAGGAATGGAAGTCTACACTTACCTCCCATTTTCCTTGCTGTGTCCTTTTCTTCAAGTGAATATTCCAGTGCTCCAAATTTACTTCTGCGCAGTGTGGTATCGTCAGGGCAAACGGAGTGCTGACAGAGAAATCTGAGGGCCCACAGGTTACTTCTGGTCCCAGAAGAACATCTGTGCCTTCTGGCTGTAGGCTTCATGTGGGGGGGAGACAATAATGTCCGTCAGGCTCTTTTTTAATAAATAGTGAAAATTCACTGAACTGCAAATTTTAAAATATTTTAAATCTAATATTAAATCTAAAAATTATGAAAATCTAAGTACCTCGCTCATCTGTTACAGAAAGGATAAGCAAGCCAATTACTGTGCTAATTTTCACGTAGAGGCAGTAGCTGGAGATAAACCAAAACCATTAGGCCACATCTACTCAAACCATTGGCTGGTCAGTTTAGGATTCTGGTCTTTAAAATACATTTCAATTTGCTTAAACCAAACACAACACTAAAATTTCTCTATGCAAGTAAGCCTTGCTTTATGCACCAGCTGGCAGTATTACCATCTAATTCTGTCTTCAAAGACTGTCATCAACAATATTTTCACAGGAGTGAGGATAAAACAAATTATGGTTAAAAACACAGTCTCATAAATCTTTCCAGATTGAGTCTGATCTCCCTGGACTGAACACACATTTACATGCTGCAGGATGAACAAGCTGGGTAACTGACAGCAGACCTCAGGGACAGAAGTTTTTTTGCTGGAATGCAGACCTCTGCAGAGCAGGTACGTGCATGGGGGCTCCATCACAGCGCATGGAGATCCCACCAGCACTGCTGAAGTCTAGGGATTCAGCTAATCGGAACGTAATCACCTAGGCTTGCGTAGATTAACGGCTTGCTAAACCGTGAAGATAAAGCATCTGACAAGAATCTTCTCTTTCATTCAAACCTAAATTTAACCCCGTCCCACATAAATGTGTTTTCTGTACAATACCTGTGCGGAGTCAGTGACAAAGCGGGTAAGCGGGGGATGTTAACCCTGGCCTAGGGGCGAGTCCTTCCACCTAAGTTACCTACAGGCTCTGGCCGATCCTTGGCTGGTGTGAACTAGCAAGAAGCTCTCCAGCCAGCAGTGCGGAGACTTACAGATCCCTGTCCCGTGAACCAGGTGACAATTCTAACTGCCCTGAACCACCCACTAGCTGTAATTCCTGTAACTGACTTCAGCGATGCATCCTGAGGCATTCTAGTTCCAGGAGCAAAGCAGTCGATGGCGATCTCTGTTCCGGCGTGGCTCTGCTTAGTCTTTCTGGCTTAAGCACGATGCCAGAATTATGCAAGGAGGCAAGAGACGTTTCACTCTAATTCTCGCTTGGTCCAGAATCAATAGCTTTGTCGTTTCTTTCACACACATCAATAACCCCTGCTTTCTACCAGCATCAAAGCACGCGTATGGTGTTTGAAGGTTGAGCGTAGCTGGTTTTCTCTGCGGTTCTTTAGGAAATTCTAGCTGCAAGAATCATCCTAGAGGATCCATGCAGTGAAGCCCATGTGTATGTGTCCCAGAGACCTTTTGGTTTGGTGTCTTTTTGGAGGGACCACCAGTTCCATCACTGATTTGTTTAGTTACATGTGTCACTGAAGAATTTTCAAATCTGAATTTGATTTCTGTTTAGGATACAGCGAGTTTTTCATTCCACAGAGAATTGTATCAATTTACAGCAAAACCAGCTGATAATCCCATCGCAGTATCTGTAGTATTTTCCCACTACACAGTAGCAGTGAATTCAGCACAGCTCTATCAGATCCCCAATCATCTCTGTTCCTCTGTATCTTTTGAAGTGTACTTCAGACCAATCTACCTCAACAGCTAAATGAAGATCAGAAGTGCCGGCTGTCCCACTAGTCCTAGATAATCTGACCACCACGATCCTTGTTCTCTCACACACGTTTAAGATGCACAAGGTACCCATTGTGGTGAGTCCAAATCTCTGCAAGAGCACGGGACGTCCTTCTGGTCTGCATCTACCCATCTGCTGAACTCTTGTATTAAATTAAATTCCACTGACCACCATATGATGTGGACAAGATTTCATTCAGAAATGGTGATACAGCTTCAACTTGTGAAATAAATACTCCCCCCCCCCCAACAATGCTCTCTCCCTAATCCCCTATTTTACCCTTCGCCTTGTGCCTGGCCAGACGAGCAGTCACCTACACGTCAGGGCTACCTGGGTGACAGACCACGTGCTCACACAGCAGGTCTGCAGCGTGGTTCAGCGCCTTCCCTGCCGTCTGCCACGCACACGTACACGCGGGTACCGGTTCTGAGCTGCGGGCACCGCCTCCCGCCCTCAGGACAGGGAAGCCCAGGGGCAAGAACGCAGGAGGCTCCCTGCACGTCCGTGCAATAGTGGGATTTATTCCACCCACTTCAGACGGGTGAAAGATTCATCAATCTTGCCTCAACTATGTGAAGAGAAATACAGTATTTTGATGGAAAAAAATAAATGAATGTTTGCTTTTGTCTCACTTTATAGAATTTCACTTTAAAGAAGAAGGAAGGAAAAATCTCCCTGTGATAATCTTCGGTTTGGTACCTCTGCTTCTGCCTACAAAAAAAGGAAAACAGTAGGCAAAATTTGCTGCTTGCTTTTCATTAACCTATTTTAATTCATTGCTGCAGAACTCTTGCAGATAAAACAGCTGGGCTTTTTTTTTCCTGCCTTCCTTTTACATATCTTAATCTTTCATTGAAAATGATCAAAAACCTACGGCAGCAGATGGGGATGGAATATGAAAGTTTTCACAAAGGAGTTCAGATATCAGAGGAGAAAAAAATTAAAATAGATTTCACTTCAAGTTTTGAAAAAAATTTTTAGGCTTTAAAATTTATAGGCAGCTCTGTATCTTTCAGTTCTTAAAGGGAAATTCCAGCAATAATTTGGCTGTAAGTTACTGTAAGTAAATATTTACTGTATATGCTGTTATTTTCTTCTTTCCACATCTCCTCTTCTTTATATATACTCACCAATTTTTCAGTGCTTTTAGCTGAATGTATGGTTAAGGTGAGGGAGATGAGAGAAATAACTGCTGTAAAGAACTATAACCAGTTGTACAAACCTGCCCTTGATTACTGCTTCTAAAAAGTGTCCCTCTCGCAAGCACTCAAAACGAGCTTAATCAGTGAACCGCTCCTCACCCGGGACCGATGCCTTCTGAAATCATCTTTAAATTACTCAATCAGAGCATACAATACAAATTGTTCACTTCGCTATGTCTGGAATGTAAATTACGAAAGGTAGTTTGAGAAAGCTAAGAAAGTTATTTAAGAATTTAAGAACTTTTTTTTTGCAAACATATTGTTAGGAGTGCCTCACTGCAGCTTGTAAGACTGGCTGTGAAGGTAGGAACAATAAATTCTGTCCGTGCGCTTGCTGAACTGCAGTTTGCCAGCCTCATGCAGAGTTAGGAGCAGCAGAAAGACTCAACATCAAAACCAGAAGAAATGAACTCAAGAGAAGCTTAGATTAGAGCAAGGAAAAAAAAGGTCAGAAAATTTAACTGAAAACCCTCAGTGGCACAAAGCTGCATTCCAGAATAACGAGCCCTGTTAGACAATCTGCACAAACCTGATCCTCGGTGAGTTTAAAGTACCACTGACACTTTTCACTGGAGGAAGACGTGGTCTTGCACGCACAGAGATGCACACAAGACGCAGCAGCCGACTTGTGGCAACACCTCAGCAAGGGGGACCGCAGAGTGCTCTTTAGTAGCTTATTTCAATTAAATACAATTTGATTATCCCTGTCACTTTTCATCTGACAAATCTCAAAAGATTTAGCAGTTGTTCATCCTCCAGGGAAGGGTAGAGAGATTGCTTTGTCCCCAGCTAAAGCACAGTTGTTGAGAAGCGTGGAAGAGCAGCGTGTGGCGGTTAAGGGCACAGAATACCTTGCTACTTTAGATGCTGACGTCAGGTACCTAGATGTTCCTCTAGGTTTAAATAGGGAAAGACTCTGGGTTTATTGATTTTTTTTATTTAAAACCATCGTTACGTCCCTTAGTGACAGCAGGAAGTGAAAAGTTTTCTTTAGTCTACCTGCAGCGGTAGAGCTCTACCTAGCACGGGAAAGGGGAGGGATGCCAAGGTGAACAGCCCAGCAGAAAAGATGTAGACTGCCGTTGCTGCTGCCTGCAACATGAGTATGTTCCCGAGAGTCTCATCCAGGCACTAGACTGTCTCTGCCTAGATTCGGCACGGTCACAAAATTAAGAAAACCCATTGTAAACAGTAGAGAGGAACTGGGAAAAGTATTTATAACAGCAGGCGGAGGTTTGATGCTGACAGCAGACAGCACGACTCACTAACACTGAAAGGTGTCGTCATTTGAGAGGTATCTTAAATAGTGCTTCGTGTCTAGACAGTAACTTGACATCAAATTCCTGTTTTTCTCTCCCATTCTTCTACTACTGTCATTTCAGACAAGATGTTTAAGACTTAACTTCAGATGCATTTTAGTTCTTCAAGTGCAACTTGAGGCATCCTGACCCAGTACTGGCACTGTGGGCCACTCCGTATCTCAGTCTGCCAACCAGACAGTTTTTTACACCAAGCCCTTCTAGCACTTTTGACCTCAGGCCTTAGAGAGTAGTGCAAGTATCTCCCAGGTCCCTTCGATTCACAGGGAACTTGCCAAGAACCAAATGGAGTAGTTTTCTAAAGTTTTCACTTTAGAATAAACTTACCTTAGAAACTAAATAATGCAAACGTTTACCTCATGATAAAAACTCCACCACAAACATCAAAACATGGTTTAAGGGAAGAAAAAACAACTGCAGGTCTAAAAACAAAGAATATATTCTACCAATCTTGACAGTTCAACACTACAGCTAGCATTTAGTAAGCTCTGCTTTCCCTCTGAATCCAGGTATTGGTTTACTGAGAATGATACAGTTAGAGTAAAGGAGCTCTCCTCATTTCCTGGGTTACCCTCAATTACAGACCAGTTCTGTCATTTTACTGTCTTGTAGGGTTTCATCATTTTCTGCCTTAAAGCGAGTGAACCAAGCAAACTGAACTAAACTTGGGTTCTGCTGATGTGTGGCTGTCAGGCTCAGGGGAACAAGAGACTGCAGAGTGCTTGGATTCTTTACGATCCGTGCTGTGTGAAAATTAAAGCTGCTAGGAAGTCTTTATGGGAACAGCTACCAGAATCTGCTAAACCCATCTCTTTCTCTGGCCATGTTTATTCATTAAAAAAGGGGAAAATCCATTCTAAAGCAAGTGACTTTGGGCCAAATTCCATTGTCTTTCTAATGCAGAATAAAGGCAATTGAAGTCATTACAGTGGGATTGATGAAAAGACTCACATGTGCAGCTGGCAACAGCATCTAGTGCTGTGCATCTAAGAGAATATTTTAAAAGTTTTTAAAGCGTCTAGAAATGAGCTAAGTTTCTTTTGTATGACAGACATTTGCAACATACATGCTGCACCAACATAAAAAAAAAAAACCCTCTGACTTGCATTTGCCAAACCATAGTTCTTCTGTTTGTTTCCTTTTTTCTCATCTTGTCTTTGAAATAAATAAGACGCAGCTGAAACCTTGAGAACCTCAGAGAACTAACTTGTCTATTTATGAAAATCCATCAATATTTGAAACACCACCTTCCTGTCCCACCAAACGCAATGTTGAAAACAACCCCTATGGATCAAGTGTGGTTTTTTAATGTACTTCTTACCTGGACTCCTTGTGGGTGATGGCAAGATAGATTTCCCAGGAACTCTCTTCAGGAATAGCTCCATGTGGTATCAACAAACTGACTCCTACGAAAGAGCAAAGGCAGAACTTACCTTTGGGAAAGGCACTGATGTAAAGAACAATGCACAGCTGGCCTCCCATTTACAAGACCTAGAAGGGCCATCTACTAGAGCAGAAGAGCGCTCCTCTGAGGTAGTGGCTCTGACCACAGCATTCTCAGATGAAAGGAAAATACATTATTAATATGATCCACACAGTTAATAATATTTAACTGTCTTACAAAGCCTGGAATTATATAGACTCATGTGCCTAAAAACTTCTTGCTCCAACACAACAAATAGTTGACTTCCCACTGTTTTGTGTCACTAAATGACACGGGATTCATAGTCCAGATGTAACCGAAGGCTTCCCTTCATCCTTGGGTCCAGGCAGACCAGCGGGTACCAGTGCAACTGAACTGCTGTACAGCATCCTCGACAGAGGGAGACTGCGTTTTGCTTGGCGTATGTCACACGGTGCAGAACCTCTGCTACGTAGTAACGTGACTGTGCTATAATTTACAGCTGGCTAGCTAATTTCATCTTAGATGAATAGGAAGAAGGAAGTAAATAAATCGTAAGCAGACCAAATATGTATTTAAATAAGCTAATTGATGGGACTATTATTATATAAAGTAGCTAAATGTATAGTATGAGGGACTGCTTCATTCATGACCTGACTTAGTGCCTCCGCCTTTGTCATTTTAATTCCTGAACATGAAAACAATCTGCGAGAAATGAACACATCCACGTGCTGTACGTGACTGCACACTAAATATTATATCCCTCAGTTATATACTGTTATCAATCTTGTCTAAATACAGACCACATTTTATGGTAACCTTTAAAGTACCCATTTTATGAAACATGAAGGACAAAGCTCTAAAGCATTTGGGTCAGCTAGAGACTAAGAGATAAGCTTGGACACACTAGTCAAATGAAATCAAAGTTGAATTTAAAGGAGACTTCAGATAAAGGTCACCAGAGTTCGAAAGATACCCTCTTAGCTTGCAGTGGTGGTGTCTGGCGATTTCTGCTCCATCAGGCCATGTTGAAGAACAGAGTATCCAACAGAAGGAATTTTCTTTAGCATGGTATGAACATTGTGATGCAGTGCAACATACTGCAGGACGATGACTTTAACATCCTTTATTTGATTTGAATTTGGTGCCATATATTTTCAGCTAATTTAACAAACAATGTCTTAAGTCTAAGATATGCCTCTCAAAAGTCTGAAGTCATAAAACAAACTCTACTTCTTAAACAATGCAAATTGAGCATCTCTTCTGCGATGTTTCAGTGCATAGCCCAATCTTGAAATGCCAGTTGACTTTGAAGTGCCCCACTATGGGAATCTGTCAAGCTCTTAACTAAAAGAAAGAGAAAAACGGCGAGCCAGGAGTAAACGCTAATGAAAGCCGCACTAGAGTTTTCATTGAGAGTGGAAGCTGCTCTCCAGAGACGTCTGTTTGTTACATGACTTCAATAACGTAATCGCGTCTGACAACGTTAACGCAGTCAGATGTTGATGCGTGTAGATTCTGCTTTGAATATGACCCCATTATATAAGACGCTGATCCAATATCGACCTACTTCCTGGGGTGCCGTTCTTTTGGACCAGGATCCAAGTAAGCAACAGCTTTGATTAATACGACTTTCATGCTGAAGACATCAAGAGAGGCAGCAATTTATAACACTTCAAATAGGCGTAATGCCTCTTCACTACTCATCCCAAGCTTTGTTCTGATCAGTAATCTCCTGTGTGGGCAACATGCTCTACTTCCCAAAATTTGCATTAAGAGAGCCCCTACTTTTTCTTTTTGTTTATTTGGTTATAGAACACTACCATCAGACAAAATAAGTTAAATCTAAAATTATTTTATATGCCTTTAGTGAGAAAGGACCTACCCACCTGTGTTTGGAACCACTAAACGGCCACCCAGGTGTCCAAAGATGGCAGCTGTCTTCAGTTCACTCCGTGTTGAAAGAGAAGACAGGTTCTGAATATACATAGCCTTATTTCTAGCCTGTATGGTACCAAAAGCTCTATTATTCCCATGAGGAAAAGTTCCACAATGTGCCTTTCCGTGATATTCAGCCCTCTCTGTCACTCCCAGGGACACCATGAAGGAACTCTGAACTTTGACTTTGATGTCTGACAGCGGGTTGAAGAGCGAAGACTCCGTCATTAGCTCCTTGTCCATGGGGTCCTGCAGGCAGATGGGTCCGCTGTACGTTCTGCTCACCGTCAGGTCAGGCTGCATGGAGGAGTTCAAAAGCAGGGAGTTACCTGGCAGAACGAAGCAGATCAGGGAGTTAGTTCTGTATTAAGGTCTTAAATCAGAAATCTCTTTCTGACCTCTCCACCATTTTCTTTTTACTTGCTCTTCCTGAGCCTCAGAGCTCAAAATCACATAAGGTGACGTTAAAAACCAGAAATGATGCGATAGATCTAACAGGTTACTACGCCTTCTGTGCTTCAGGCAACTCCAGATTGCATAAATCCAAGAAGGAATTTCCTTTTTGTTTTGGATTCAGGTTTGTGTGGATGCCTTTTTTTTTAGTTTTCTTTTTTTTGTTTGTTTGTTTTGTTGCTTTTTTTTTTCTTTTTCTTCTTTTCTTTTTTTTTTTTAAATTAAAACCCATTGGGTGAAAACATCTTCCTGCAGAGCTTTTCCATGAGCTTCCACAAAATGATAGCTCAGGCCTGAGGGAAACTGGGCTGAAAAGAAAGTGGGACAAGAGTAACAGAGGGAAAAATTCCACGGGTACTCATTTGGGAGCATTTCAGCTCAGAAAACACTGTGAAAAAAAAAGAAAAGGAATGGAAAGATCTAGGGCCTGAATCCTTTAGCTGGTGCAGTCTTTTTTATTTGTTTTTGTGGGGTTTGTTTGTTTCATTGGTTGGTTTTCAGTAAATAAAACTTTTCTGAAGTAACTGATTTTCTGGCAATTATCTGTACTGCATGCTTGAAAATGTGATCACCTTAAGGGACTGTAGGCTGGGTGCTAACATTATAAACACATTGCTCCAAAGAATAAAATTTGGATCACTCTAATCCATTGTCCGTAGGTCAATATTGTGCTCTGTTTTCTCAGCAAACCAAACAGAGAACTGACTTTTTTTTTTTTTTCCAGCTGGATTGTTTAGTTTACAAATGCTCTTATTTAAAAAACTCTAACTGACACGGAGCTAACAGCGTCCTGGCGTAAGAGGAACGGGCGCACTCGGGTATTCTCAGTGGCCAGAAGCCATGTTTAGACACATTCAGTCAAACAAACCACTCCCCAGCGTCAAAACAAACTTTCCCGGGAAACTGCACGACAAAGGAAAAGGTTATATTTGAGACTGCCATTAGAAATTACATGATGCTAGTTAAAAGCCTGGATTTGTTAATGAGTGAGTAAAACATCCTTCAGACACCTTTTTCTACCACGCCCTTTTTTCAATTTCTTGCAGTTTAGGCTTGGTGAGGAACGTCTCCCTGAAAATAAAGTAACTGTAAAAACAACAATAAAAAATAACACCCCCCCCCCAAAACTCCACAACATATTTCACTTTTCCAAAGAGAGAAGAGACCCGGGGGTACTTTCACACCCCACCCATGCACCCACCCACAATCAGGCCGGTCCCGACGTCAGAATGTCAGTATGGAATTAAAAAAACATAGTATTTTTAAGTAAAGTAATCACCATTTGTATTCCTCCCCACCATTCCACCCAAAGGAAATAACATTCCAGAAAACATGAGTGCTGTTTTCAGGAAAAGTAAATATTGCTTCCATATCTTAGTGTATTGCTGCCTCTCGGAAGTTTTTGGTTTGTTTGGGTTTGTTTGAGTCAACAGATGTTTACACACATTTACTTCCCGCAGACCTCAGAATGTGGATGTTTGCACACTACCCACAGCTTCTAAAAATACTTAAAGTTGGGTTTCTCAAATTAACAGTAAAAAACTAATCACTTTTCTTGGAGTAAAGAAAACAGATCTGTAACCGAAGGAAGGAACTACAGACATGCTTTCTGAGTTTGTTTTGGTAAGTCATAAATGTCAGCGTAGCAGCTAGTGACACTATTTCTAAAGCACTTAAGAGCGTGGTCAAGAACAATGAAGTATTTGTCCAAGCTGCCACAGCAAATCAGAAGCAGAGACAGCGAGAGAGCCCTGACCACCAGGTCCCGTTCCTCGCCCTGCAGCCGCCCTTCCCCGGCTCTGCGCAGCGTCAGCCGGCACGCCCTCCCGCAGCCAGGTGCTGAACCAGAGCTCAGCATCTCTGCAGCAGGAGCTCTGGAGAGAAGAAAACGAAATCACACCACTAACCTTGTCTGACTGTTTTAAAATTAAATGTCTGGAAGCCTCCTGTCAGTGCAGATGAATCAATCACATCCACGCCGTACTCACTCTGACTCCGTCTGTAAAGGGTAACGCCGACCACCAGCACGGCTACAGCAATGACTGCCGCTCCCAGCCCGGAGTACAGGGCAATGTCACTGGCAGCCTCGATATCTGGAGGGAGAGAAAGCGGAGACACCAAGTCAGCAGCACAGGAAAAGGCTCTGACTGCTGCTGGCTGGCCGCGAGCGCAGGGCGTTACAGGGGGCCGCAGACGTGGCCAGGGAGGTAAAGCCTGAGACAGAAACGTGGAGCAGATCACAGCAGGATGGTGGAGCACAGAGGAAGACTGAAAAGCAAGCATCTGAGCATGAGCAAATTTCCTGAGGCATCATTCCAGACAGGCCAGCTTATGTTGTTTCAGGGATCACATCGTGGTCTTTAGAGGTTTTTTTTTAAAATGGGAGATTTGGACTCTTAACAGTCAGAAGCAGAGTGCTTACCACTGAAGAGCCTTCTCTCTCATCAGCACACATCACTAGCCTGCGCTCCTCGCTGGGGTACGCCACCGTGTCCCATTCCAGCCCAGCTGGGGCCATTAAGGTGTGGTCATACAACCCTGGCAGGGAGGATGTGGAGTAACTGCAGCTGGGGAGGGCTGCTCCAGGTACCAGCATGCGTCTCCTCTATTGCTAGCTTCCAGGGACATCTAAGTTTAGATGGAGCTAATACAGGAGCTCATGAGTCCTCCAAAAAATCTTAATGATTTCCCCTCCCTCCCTCTTTATTTTCTGTGTGAGCTTTGGTATAAGAAGGAAAAGTCTGTCCTCTCACAGCTCAGAAAGCGGCTGAGGAGATCCCACAGATCTTCTTGGAGTCCTACAAGCACGTTTGGTCCTTAAAAACAGGTTGGAAACCAAACCTTCCCTCTGATCACACCCATGCATTGAGCCTACAGCCAAGTTTTCTAAGACTTCAAACTTTTACAGCAGAGAAGAAGAATTCATTGCTTTGAAAGAATGAATCCAAATGAAAACTGCAGTATTATGTCATTGAATTATCCAGTCCCGCTATTCTAGATCATCTTGGATTTGGGACCACGTACAATGAAATTAGATTACTTGGCGAGTACACTTAGGGGGTCCCTTAGATAGTTCCTGAACGCCAAACTCCAGTTTAGAGGAAGAGACGATCGTGTATTCACCCCGTACGTCATCTCTTGTCCCACTGTAGGGCGCTTCTGCTATCAGGTGAGAAGCGCTTGGTACAGAGAACGCATTTATTTGTAACAAATGACAGCGACAAAAAATAATGAGGAAATCCAGACTACTCAATAGCAATAAACAAACTGCAATATACAGAAACAGGGTAGGGAGATATAGTCAGCATTTAATAAATAGCCAGTTACCAAAATTACTGAATTAATATCTGGGACGAGGCTTCTGTTGTGCATATGTTTTTCCGCAGAAAGGCAGATAACTTTATTTTAGCTGAATTTTTAAAATGAACATGAAACTTCAGACCACTGAGATGAATTAAATGAGTACCTACGGGCAGCATCAGAAAAGCTAATTTTCCTGGCTCACCAGTTTCCTACGCAAACGAAATGTCTGACAACTACCAGTGCAAGCAGCTGAACTTCTGGGAAGGCCCCGCAGCGGCACGCGCCGCGGCTGAGGACCGGCCGTTCTCCGACAGACGTGAAATGCCGTATGAACTGCAGCAGCAAGGAAACCGCCTACGTAAACGCTGCTTTAAGTGGGCTGCGGCACGCGGGAGCTCTGCTGCGAATAACGCAATGCCACTGATTTTTTTTTTTTTTCAGTTGGGCAGCTGAATCAAAAGTAAAATAAACTGTTTGGCTCACACTTCCTTAATAGAAAACACCCCTTCCATCTCCATTCTCCAGCTGCTCCCAGTCAGCCCCAAAGACAACATTCCAACCCAAAATGAACCTTTTAAAATCAGTTTTAGGATTTATCCCACTAAATACTTCTGCAAAAATTCTGTTGAATTTTCAAATAACCTCATACTGAAAAAGGTTTCCATTCTTAACACATTTAGAATTTGCTGAGAAGAAAAAAAAAACAACAAAAACCCCACAAAGTTTCCACGCCAATATCAGCTTTCAGGAGAAATCCATTTTCTGTGGCACATCACAGCAGGTAATCGCAACTGAATCAACTTGTAACTCTTATCCAGCTTCTTAGAACACTACAATTGCCACACAGCTCTACTAAATCAATTACTAGAGAAAAAGATTTTTTTCTGAGGCCTTTTTACCCATCTTTTCCATGAGATGCCCCCTTGAAAAATGCTGTAAAGATAATTTAAAGCATTTTCTGTTCAAAGTTAGGAATTCTAGAAAGCTGTTAGCTGACAATAGGAGACGCCCATATTCTCTTATTCCAGATACAAAAAGTCAATGCAAAAAGACAGAGTCACAAAGGACGACTGCAGAAATACCTCAAATCAAACTAAGGCTACCTGAATCCCAGTCCGATGCCTTAATCACATACTGGTTTGCTTCCATTTTATTCCCTACAATCAGGTGCACAAAGAAAACTACTAATGACACTTCTATTCCTTCCAATTTTCTATTCCCAAGCGATTTTGTTGTTGCAGGGAATTAATTACGGAACTCTATTGCTGACTTAATTTTTGTGGGTGATGAGTACAACGAGTAAGCCAAGAGAAGGAATTCTGCGTATCTCCACTGGCAGAAGAAACCTAACAGCGAGTGGGTTCTTGTCCTTTCTAGAGAAGGGCGGTGAGCTGACAGCTATTTCACCAGAAAGCATCTTTAAGTCTTCCACTTGAACATTACTTCAAAATGGAAAAGTGCTGAGAATTTGAATTCTCTCTTCTGCCTTCTTGGGATAATAAAGTCTGAAACATGCAGAAGTAATCTATCAGTAAAAAATTATTGCCACCATAACGGCAACAGGTAGCAAATGTAGGACTTAATCTTTTACCATCAAATCCAGAACATAAACCACACCTCAAGTTCTCCCCTGTAAGTAACTGTAATTTATTACTCTAAATCTACTTAAACAGTTTAGCTGCTGCTTTCAGTCGATTCAGATGTCAGATCATTTAAGTTTTGCACTTCTCTAACTGCAGAAGACTGTTGTACGCAGGGAGTTAAAGGTGAGAGCAAGCAGACAATTTTAAAAAAATGAGAACAGTTTGACTCAAGTAACATTTTTCTAGAGAGAATAATTTTGTTTTCAGTGAATGTTTTTAAGTATCCCTGTAACATGAATTTGACGCTTTTCTATAAATTAAATTATTAAGAACTCTTGCAGTTATTCTTTCTGAGTTTCCTTGTCTCTAATAAAATGGCCATTGTTCTGTTTCACAGAAGACTTGGAAGAGCTATTCAGGTGTTCCCGTAACTATTCCACTGCAAGGGAAAAACCACCCACAAAGCCAAAAGAACTAACACGAGTTCAGGGGAAAATTATCTCCTTTCCAGAATTTCGTAGATTTTTAAATAGCTTTATCTTAAAAGAGTAAAACAAGAGTGACATGGTATTCCTTTGAATTGTTGCTATGGAACACAACTGCTTAAGAAAGGGGACTTTCATTGTTATTTAGGATGTGTTTCTTTAGAAACAAATACTGGGTTTTTTGAAGTAATTTTAATTTATTCCCTTTCTTTCTTTTCTTATGGATAATTCCTTTTATGAGAGACTAGAAAATAAGGAAAAAAAGAAAAGCATGGCAAATTGGGTGAACAAGGTAATTTTCTGCTTTTATTTTTTTTTTCTCAGAAGGGAACAAACTGAAAACCAAACAAACTAAAAAAGAAAACGTTTCTAGTCAGCCGTTACTATTGAGTGAACTGCATCCTGCCCACCCAGAGCAGGCAGGGCCTCTGCTGAAGCACCATGATTGCCATATGTTCGTTACAGGATACGTGTTCGTGGTGACAGCCTATATTTCACTCCACCTCCTGACACTGTTACACAACATTTATTGAAAGCACATTTGATGGTAATGAAGTTTCTATTAACTATGATTAAGTTTCATAAAGCACCTGAAGATAATTTAAGATGTGCAGGAGCAGAAAATGAAACATTTGGTTTAGTACATTAGGAAATGTAATTGATTAAATTATCTCATTTACAATAAGTGCTTTCCAGGAGCTATGCAGGGCGTACATTCCCTCCCCTCTACCGTTACAGTTTGCTAGATTTGAAAGATTTTTCCAGCTTCCCATCCTCCCCCAGTTTTCCGTCACTCTCACTCTTGGTACCCCTTAGCGATCTGCAGTCCATCTCTTTATACAGCCAGACCTCGAGAGCGAGGATCAAAAGTCAGCGAATCCTGTAAAAGGTTATTTAGTAGAACAGGTTGTTTCTCAATTATCTTCATAATTGACTTTGATTTTGCATCAATGACGACTCGTGCAGTCTTCAGCCAAGTTCCTGTTCCGCTGAATAGCAACGAGCTGTATTAGAAGTTTTTAGGCCCACAGCTGTAAACTCTTTAATTCTCCTAGGTATCTTATATGCTAGAATCACTTCCATTAAAGTTACTTTTTTAATAAATCAGAAAAAAAAAAAAAAGCAATTTGACTGATATTCTTTCAGGATTCTCCAATTAAATGGAAACTGTGCAGATAAACAAACAAAAACATATCAATCGCCTGAGCTAAGTTATGACACAGACCAGGTAAGAGATGGTTCCAGTGAGAGAAGCACAAGACAAAATTTAAAAAGCTTAAGCAGCCAGGCAACAACAACACATTTTTGAACTACCTAAAATTGATTTTGTGTATCATTAGAAACACTTAAGAACTAGAAATGTGAAGGAGAAATATTCCCATGCAAGCTTTCTACACATTTGGAACCGTTCAATTTCCAAATGTTTTCCTACTGATTTAGGGCCCAGCTTCCATAAAATTTCAAATCATCTGATCACCCTATGCTCCTATATCCTGGAGGAATACTCAGACTTAAAACCTACATTCTTCTGCTGTGTATTACAAAATATGTATCTTCAAACAAGATATAAACAATTGTATGCGTGGGTTCTTGTTTTAAGTCCTTCAAAGGAATTAAGCCAAAAATGTGTTTATAACTGTATTTGTCAAAATTAAAAGAAAATTTTTGGCTGAAATTTATGCAGTCAAAAATCCTCAAAGCTTTGTGTATGGATTATAAAAGAAAAACCAGTGTCTTAGCTTTAAAGCAGACAGACCTCATGGAAACTGTGGTTTTGTTGAGAAGTGTGCCTTTTTTGTTTGATTTTTTTTTTAATGAAATCTTTCAGTTAGTTAATTCATTCCCAATGTGCTGCTCTAAACCAAAATTCCTCTGAACTCGAGGGGAGACTCAGAGTGCAGGACAGAAGCCCCACCAAGCAGCAGATGAACGTACCCTTTACGGCATAAAGCTATAAAGGCCCTTCCCAGGTGATACATCGAGGCCGAAGGAGCTGAACAAGGTCAGACCGTCAGTAGCACGACGAGATTTGAACCCAGAACGCCAAACTCTGTTTTAATTTCCTTATTTCTATTTACAAGCCCTCAGGAGATGAGTTTCAGGAGCAGCATTGCTGTCAGTCAGACACAAATCACTACGGAACGGTCACTTCTCTAGTTTCAGTCTGAAACCTACGATCACAAAGCTGCTGCGAAGATGCTGTCAGCAGATGTGAAAGCCTTTCATATAACCTTCAGGTTTAGTTAGCTCCTAAACAAATAAACCAGAACAGCAGAGAAGATGAGAAAAATCATATTTACAAGAAAAAAAACCAAACAACTTACTTTGGGGTTTTATTTCATGAAGAGGTTTTTTATCTGAGAGAGAGAGAGAAAGAGAGAAAGAGTTGCACTTAATAAATTTACATGGAGCATATCTATTTCCTATATTGCTTCTGTCTGGCTCTATCAATGAAACATTTTCTCCTTGTTTGCTGACAATATGAGTATTTTATGTTGCCGATATTTTTCACTTCATCTTTTTTTTTTTTCTAAATCTCTTTCAGGATGTTTCTTTGCAATAACTTCTCACTTGGTTAATTCAAGTACTTGCTAGCTTTTCTGGATGCTTTCATTTAGACTATTACACATCTCAGCAATAAGGAAGCTCAATACTTTGAAGTAAGTCGCTTGCCAAAGAAAGTCAGTTCAGAATTAATTATTTCTTTGTATATTTGATATATGGAAAGGTTAGCGATGGAAATTTAGAAAGTAATTTATAAATTATCAAAGTGTACAATATATTCATATTTATGTATCTAAACATACAGCGATAATGGCATCTGCATGCGTCTATAAAGAACATACAGAATGAATGTACTACCATACATATGCAAATATATTCTAAATTAGGTTTTATACAGCAGTGCATCTCCCAAAAATGAGGCTTCTCTGCCTCCCTCGCAGCAAGCAGCTGAGTTATCCTTTATGGCCTCGTACTTGAAAAAGGAATCTTCAGACAACAGGAGACCTGGGCTTGCGCAGCACCCGCGCTGCGTGCGCGCAGCCGGCGGCCAAGGCGCCCATGGGCACGCAGCCGCAGCGCGCGGCCGGGGGAGCGCGATGCCACTTCCCCCCGCGCAGAGTTCAGGTTCAGCGTGGGGCTGCCAGCGCCGTCTCACGGCTGCGCCCTGCACCCTCTGCCAGCGCAGCGCGGATCAGTCCTGCCGCTCAGTCTCCCGCACTGTCTGCCTGACTTGAGCCACTATCCCAGTAGCTTTTGTTGAACGCTTGTCTGAAGAAAACAACAAGACAACATACAACTTACTTATTCTATAAAATTCGATGGAGGCTAGCAGTTCAGCAGAATTAGACTAATCTAATAGAATAAAATGTGGGACAGACATCCTGACGCAGGTAAGATTATATCCATTTTGTAGATGCTTTGCATTGTAAGGAAATTCCCTCTGAGCTGTTCCCTGGTTTATCTTTTGGATTTCCTTTTGTATGAAGGATCTGGTACCCGTTACTTCTAGAGGCTGGTTACCGGCACAATCGCTGTTAGTGCAATCCTATGTAAGAAATTAATTATGAGTTGCCTTCTATTACTCTTACTATTTGTAAAAATCATCCGTTTAATAATACTTAACCCAAAAAAATCTTGGATTTTGGCTTTGCCAAAAAAGCTAGGTGTGGGTTTTTTTTTTTTCATGAGGTTGTTTTTATTTTTGCTAGGGAATTATGTACATAAACATCAAATGACCAGTCGCAGACTTGAGCTTTGCAATGGAAACAAACATTTTCATGCTGCTGACATACACTGTTATCAACAGAAAAATGCAATGGAACTGAAATGTGTCTGCCATATAAACTGGTGAGATTGCTAGATCCAGCAGCCTCTTGGCAATATTCAGTATCACAGCTGGTTGAAAAATGGAAAACAAAATTATTTGTGATTAATGATGCATTAGTAAAAACACGTTTGTAGTTCACGTGCTTCTGGCCTACGTGTTTGTTTCTTTTTTGGGCCCTGGGAAAAGAAATCAATAGTGTTTGAAGTTCTAAAAAATAACTTTAAAGCAAATAGATAAAAGTATAACAAAAAAACTCTACGAACTCCTCTATTTTATTGAGCAAAATAAAAGCTTTCACCTCTGCGAGACAGAGAAATCCACCATGGAAAAGTATACTGGCGGGAATAAACCATGAAAGAACAAATATGCAAGGAACCACGCAGTTATCGGGGCTGTCTGCAGGGAACGTGAACTCCTCACTCAGACTGAGTCAACCTCTGGTTTTTCCCAGCTTGGCAGGCCTGGCAATCTCTCGTATCTATCAAAACCAAAAGTAATTCCACCTTTCCTTTGCATATAAGTTTCTAGCTATGTAATTGTTACAAGTCCTGGAAGAAATTCCCTGAGAGAGAAGCTCTTTCAGTTGCTCCTCAGTTGAAGACTGGACCATCTGGATCCACCAGAAAACCAAAACCAAAGCGACGAACCCGGTGCTGCTGTGAATGAAAGGGTGCCATCCTTGTGTTATTCCCAGCCTCTCCTGCCAGGGACCGAATAAAGAACCTGGGAGCAGACCCTGTTTTATCACCGTTTCATTTACTGACCCAAATCTGAAAACTCATGCTAAGGATTGGTATTTTTTTCTGCCAGTTCAGAAGCAAACCTGCACTTTCCTGGCATCTTATGTTCTCACCCTTACTTTCATTTAAGTTCTTATTTGTTAACCAAAGAAATGCTTCATTTCTGTTTTTGCCTTACGAAAGGAACAAAGTTAACAAGTTGTGCCTGATAAATAACCTCCACGAGATTGGTTTGCACAGTACTGCATTCCCTTCACTGTTCCCCACGGGAGGAAAAGCACAGCAGAAAAGGCACATATTGGAAGATGAACAAGGAAAAAAGATTTTTTTTAAAATAGGGTAATTGCATCAATTCCTATTGGCTGAGAAAGCAATTACAGTCCTAAAAATAATTTGACTTAAGTATATACCTACAGCACGACCCATAAAGGGGTAACGGTACCACGCTCCACGATGAAAGGAACAAGGGGCACGCACTCCTTCCGACTATGTGAACGCAAATGGAAACGCAGCTTTCTGAACCGGGCCGCGCTCCCCGTGCTGCCACCGCAGCCAGAGGAGGAGACGGGCTGACGGCAGACACGGAGACCACGCGGGCCAGAGCTGACCTCGGCTCCGCTCACGGCCCAACAGCAACAGCGTCGGCAGCGCGGCGCTTCCGCTCCCTCTTTCACTACTCAGCTCACTCCGTTCCAGTGAAGAACTCATATATTGGAAGGATAATATTGACAACACATCCACCTCCAAATTAGACTAGAGTAGATTCCCCCCCACCCCCCCAAAATACCTGGAGATCAGTTTCTGATTCTAATGTTAGGAGAAGAATAGCTGGTGTGCAACAGAGAGAAATCTTCCATTATGTTTGTCTTTGAATTAATTTTAGAGTATTGTTGTTAGTTCACAGTTCCCCTAACTGCCATCTCACCTCACAGAAGGAACAGAAATGAGATTTCTCCGTGGAAAATCCAGCAGCAGCAGATTTCCCGTCTCCTCCCTCCCTCCCGGTATTCAGCATAAGCTGAGAATTTAATTCTGTACATTTTAAATAGCATTGCTTTGATGTCAACATATGCATCTCTAGTAGGCTTAGATTTTAAATGGCTTTTCATTTCAATAACAAAATTGAGTTTTTATTACTTATGCCACTTACCCATTGTAAAATGATTTTGATAGTTCATTTTCAACATCAAAGTTATATTTTACAGACTTTGTTTTTCACAGCTGACACTAAGTTGATTAAATCTGTACAATAGTCATACTTTAAAAAATGCTTTTTGGATCTTTTCACCCACAATGATAAATGTACTTATTGTAAAGAAGGCTAGTTCTTTACGCATAATGTATTGAGAAACCTTTACGTCTATTAAGAGCATTTTAAGTCCCATGTATAGAAACCATTTTGCACATGGTTGTGCAAAATAATTACATTTTCTTAAAACTGCATCTATAAAAATCACTATAAAGTGATTCTAAATGTCACGGCAAAGAAAAATTAAAATTCTTCTGAAAAGGCGATAATGAAATCCTGTGCTAGTTGATTTCAACTTGTTGGGGCATTTTTCTTTTTTACTGCAGTGCCATTAGTCAGATAAGTTAGCGGATCATTAATAACAATATTCTTTGTGCCAGGTGCTGTACAAACATAAAGCAGAGAGACAGCACCTCATCCAAAGAGCTTGATTTTATACGAAGCATGAGACAGATAAAAAAAAAAAAATAGTAAAAAAATCAGAAAAAATTAAAAATAAGTTAGTTGCCATGTTGTAACTATTCCAACAGCCCATCTCTCAAATAATTTAGTGGTCAGGGCTTTCACTCAGAGCTTAACAGGGCACACCAACAGATGGCTTGAGAAATCAACGTGCTCCTTCTGTGGGTTTCACCAGCGTTAATAAAAGGTGGACACCACCTTCAGATTACCAAAACAAGCATAATACCATATTTCTTCCTCTGCAGCACAAGCGCAGCATGGGAGATGACACGCAGCCCTGACAGGTCGCTGCGCAGTAAGAAAGGATTGTGCTCCCAGGGCAGCGCAGGTGATCTGTGGCGCCCTGCGGTGTCGTTAAGGCTTTCCTCGGAAGCAGCGCCCTGAATGCGGCCCCCTTCCATTAACGGCTGAAAATCACCGGAGCCAACTGGATGGTAAGTCAGCTCATGACTGTCACAGACAATGGCCAGTGTGCAGACCTCAGCTGGATGTTTTCATGCCCTTCAGTGCATCCTCCTGCCAGTCTTCCAACGGATATGCCAATCCGCACACATGGATGGATTCTGGATTTATTAAGCCATCTGCAGGGAAGGGCATTCATTTTGTGTACAGGAAGGAAAAAGACCTCAGAAAGCATCATGTGATCACCATGTTGGTCCTCAAAAGCTGAATGAATCGCGGTGCTCACAAATTCTCACTAGTTATTCTTTTTTTAAAACACAGGGATGGAAAGAAATCTAAATTTCATTTACGTCCCTTTAAGCATGGAACCTTGCCTGCCTGACACCTTGGAGCTGGAGAGCTGTTCTGTAACCCAGGAAACTTCAAGCAGTTAGGGACAGATAGCAAGACTGGGTACCCCCTCCCTCCAAATCCAACCAAAATCTAATTTAATGTCTCAGCTGTGGTACACGTATTTCTGAAGCCCGAATAGATACACAGGGTGCTATCTGCCATTAAGAAATTATTGAAACCTCAGGGCAAAAACCAGAGTTCATTTTGTTCAGAAAATTATTTTCCTCATGTCACCAGACGTACTTCAGTGAAGAACTGGATGGGCAGGGTGACCGTTTCCTTCCCTCTGGAACGGCCAGCCGTTCGGGAGGTGCAGGTGGGAAGGCCATAGGCACTTACGCTGCCGTGAGCACGTACGGGACGGCTTGAGCACTTATGGATTTATAGCCATGGTCCTTCTACTGTGTGCGTCATGGTGGAAGAAGAAAATGACTGCTAGGCATAACGTGAACACATACATGCAAAAGATCAAGAAGGAAAGGTAATGCAGTACGGTAGAAACAAAGAAAGAGGACTATTTAAATATAAATTTAGAGGTAACTTATTTCAGTTTACATCTCTCAGCCCTAGCATTCCTGACTGCTCCCGCAGCTGCCATTTCATCGCTTAAAAGCAATGAGGTGGCAGCATCACTTCATGGGTAGGGAGCAGCATTCAGTGTAAGAAACTTGTGAATTTTTCTTTGTTTTGAGACTACGCAGCTGTCCCCGGGTGTTCTGCAACTCTACAGCTGCAGGGCTGATTTTCTTGGCTCCTCGTTGTTTGTTGATAGTAGCAACTACCAAATGCCAGATGCTTTCCAGAGATTTATGAAGGGCAAATCCTTTCGCAGGGAACTCACTATGAAATAGATTTGCCTGCAACAAATGGAGTAAACTTTGACCTTGAACAGCTCTTGCACCAAGAACATTCACGTTGGTGCTTTGCCGGTTCACTTGCAAGAAAAGGTAGGAGGCCAAGTAGTACATTCTGTGGAATACGCTGTAGCAGGTGGTGATAATTACACATTGCAAAAACCCTTTCTTTGGATTTTTAGAATAATCTGACAATTAATAGGTAAAGTATGCGCTACACAAATCCAGTGACTCAGAAACCACTGTGGATTTCCAGCTTCACACGTGCAACCCTCTGAAAATGATCTATTTTTTTCACAGTCATATTTCAGCCAGAAGAGTTCTACTGACATGACTGTGTGGCAGAGGTGCTACGTTACCTGGATCACAGCAGACATTTTTGGCCGTACCTCCTAAACGTAATCCAGCGCCAACTGTTACTCACCTTGGACGCAGAGCCCTTCAGTGCAGTTCTCCGACTCTTGGCTCAAGCCCTCGCAGTACTTCCCTCCGTTCCGCGGAGGCGGCGCGATGCACTCCCGAACTCTCAAATGCTCGCACTCCGGACTGCACACAGACCACTCGCTCCACACCTCCCAGCTTCCATCCACTGAACAGGGAGGAAGAAGAAAAAGCACCATCACTGCATATCAAACTGGGGTAGTCAAGAGGTCCTACCAAGAATACTTGTTTCATGTCTCTCCTCAGGTCACAGCAAGTAAAACAGAGTACAATTCTCAGGAGAAATAAATATACTTCCATCAGATGTGAAGTTAAAGTCCAGCATCAGAATGTACCACCTCAGGGCTGCAATCTGGAAGCTTTTAAAAGAGCACCAGCCTGTAACGTTCTGCAAACACAGTCAATTGAATTGCAGGAGGAAACACCTCCTTTGCCACCCAGCTATTAGCTTCTAATGTTTTAACACAAATTCTACCTTAAAACAGGCTGAGGCAGAGAAGCCACACGCTTTCCTACCAGAGCAACGATGCTGACGTTTATAGAAAGAGCAGAGCTGGCCTGGTAGACTTCTGGCTAATGCCCTGGGCAAGACAAGGGATCAACGCGATGCTTTGCTGACTGATTTACACCTGACTCACCCTGTCCCAAATTAGAAGGGTTTCCACAGTTCCTTTCTTTTTCAGGCATAAATCAGATAGAAGAACAGTCAGATGAACACAGAGAAATATAGAAATAATATAAGTTATTTAAATCCCAGTTCAGTACGTCATAACTAAAACCTCACAAAAGCTAGAGGAGAGATTTGCCAGAATCCAGACAGGTTACGCAGTGACCACAGGCAAATGCAGTCTGTTAAACCAGACCCGTGTACAACCCCACGGACTTCCTTTAGCCGTGTACGTGGAACATCCACTTCACATTCAGGTAAGGGAGGTTTCAGGTGAACAAAGGAAACGTCCAGTGGCCAGGGATGTCACATCATGCTCCATGTGAAGGATAAGCTCAATTTCAAAAGGTTAATATACTTGAAAGCAAACTTTTGCAAGGTAAATAATACTTTCAAGTGAAGTTCTCAGCTTACGTTTCTGTGTTTCTCTTTCTACCATTACTAACATCACCCCCCCGCCTTCCCTATACCCCCATCCACTTACAGGATTTTTCATATTGAACCAGTTCTGGTTTTTGCATATTTAGTTCACTTCAGTGCAATTTTAAGCACTGACAAACCAGGCAGATCAGGCCACAAGGTGCTTGTGACTACTGCTCAGACCCTAACAAGGCTCTAAACCCCAGTCTAAACAAGGTTGCAAGTATTTCCAGTTCCCTTTTTTACCTCAGGGGGCTCTTCAAACACAACTGTCTACCTGGCATTTCAGACTGAAAGAGCTCTCCCGACAATGTGACACCCAGAGTTACTCCTGAGTAGGCTGTGCATATCTCACCGGGGCAAAGAGAAGTGCAGGTGATTTTCTGCACCGACATTCCTTCACAAAATGCACCTCCGTTGAGCGGAGCGGGGTTGGTACAGGTCCGCGATCGCTTCTGCCAGCCCCGGCCACACCGTGCATTGCAGTTTGACCACTCAGTCCATGACGACCAGCCTCCGTTAACTGCAAGACACAAACGGGCTTGAGGATGCGGTAGGTGTGCTAAGAGATATCAACCAACAAATCTGATCAGATAATTCATTCAAAGGCAGAAATTTTGTTTTCACATTGTCCAGGTAAATTCCAAGCTGAAGTAGGAGCATTGCTACCTATCACTACACAACCACATAAAGGCCGTGGTGTCAAAGAACACAAATGTTTGTTTTGGAAGAGCAATATGCTAAGAAGTGCAATGACTGATAGAGTCTGGGAGGGAGATAAAAGCAGGCATCTCAATTCTCATAAAATATGCTTTGCTTCAGTCATAAATAAGACCTTTTTATTTTAAAAACAGTGATTTAGGAATGCTCTGCCTCCGCCAATAAAATGTCATCTGCAGTAATAAACATGGAGAGCAACACAGGATGGCAATAAAGCCCGCTGTGTAACATCCAGATTCACCAGTTAGTGCGCGGACACTGCAGTGCCACCGATCCCAGTAGAGCTGCCCTCTGCGTCCCTCCCTAGGCGTGGGCTGCAGGGTCTCCTGATACAGGAAAGGTTATTGACCGGGTTCAGCTTACAACTGGATCTTCTTAATATCTGGAGCAAGGGCTGTTGTTATTGACATAACTTCTGGGAATCCATCACGAACAAAAACCTCGTCACTCTAACCACTCTAAAAGCAGGCACGACCTCAGCCTTGAGCAACAGAATTCAAATTCCTCCTAACAGGGAGGATGTTAGCCATTTGGTTTAGAATCAGCTGGATGTTAAAAATCCAAAGTACTCCAGCAGTAAAAGCACAGCCATTACGCTTTTCACGTTTTCACTGACCGTACACCACAACCGTCGCAGACATGCTCCTTCTCTTGGCGACAATGTTGGCGGCCATGCAGGTGTAGTTCCCAGAGTCAGAGAGACGCGCCTGTCGGATGATGAGGTTGTGGTCTGCTCTGGTGTCAATGTTCTCATCCAGGTTGGAATCTATGGGCTCCTCGTTCTTTAGCCATTCCACCTGGAGAGGGATGGAGAAGAGAAGAACATGAAGCAGGAAAAGAAAAGATGGGAGTAGAAAGTCTGCAAAATTGTATTTCAATATTTCATTAATAAATATCACTGCAATCTTTATTATAAACACTAAGATAAAAATTAAGCTAGGATGGGATTCCCAAAAAGGTAGACATTCACAAATTCAGAAAAGAAACTATTGCTATTCTGAAGACCCTGGAGCTTATTAACAAAGGCACACCAAATGAAATGCTAGGACGTCATAAAATAATACATAATAAAAAGACAATAACAAAAAGAAAACAGCAAAGAGCTGTTCAGAGCTGCACGGGGTGGATTCTAAGGGAAAGCTATTTTTGTTCTACCGGGAGAAAAGGAAGGAAAGATGAGGAAGAAGAGGGTAGAAAAAAAAAAGGAGGAGAACCATTAATCACACTTTTCCTTGTGGTATTAGGCAGTTAGGAGGCTTTAATACTTAATCGAAGCAATCAAGAAGTGACGATTAAAAATACCGCATCGTTCTAGTTGAATATATTTCATTTACCTCCTGGTTCTCTACACCAGAAGTATTCGAGCTTGAACCTGAAATAACTTTGACCATGTTATTATTTCATCTATATTTGTTCTTGAATCTATACCGTGCATTTAGCTTTTATTGTAACTATTCATTTATTCAATTATTGTCCTCTCAGGAGAGTCCTTTTGGCTTCCCTAAGAAAATGAAAAACCAGGGGAAAAGTCTGTAAACCTGAAAAGCCAAACCCGAAAGCACTTCATGCCTTCGGCTAATGATCTTAATGGCTAATGGTTGCCACTGGGGTTTTTGGTGGTTTTTGTTTTGGGTTTTTTTTTTGTGGTGGTTTTTTTTTTTTTGTTTGTTTGTTTGTTTCCTCCCCCACCCCAAAATCTCCGAGGAAGGAGGTATGGGCTAGTAACTTAGAAAGGCTGATTTTTATTCAAAGAAAATGGAAGAAAATCTCCACCAAGAGAGAACAAGAAATGTTTAAAAATACTGCTCTTGATATACAGGGCTTTGCATGTCCAAACAATTTGACAATGATCAGCTGAGCTTTGCAAGACATTGGGATGAGGTGTAATAAGTATTAGTAATTCCACTTTTTCTGAGAGAGAAACAGACAGAAGGATGGAATCGCTTGACCTCACACAGAGTGGAAGAGCCAAGTCATCACAACAGATCCCCAATTTACATAAACATTCTGAAACCAGAGGCCATCAGTATTTGTTGCCAAGGTACATAAATACTGTGAAATGCTGTCTATAATACATTTCAATGCATCCTCCCTAGTTTACCAACCAATATACCTCTGAGTAGACCCAGGAATTATCTGCAAGGCATTTCCCTACTTGCAACATTAAGAAAAAAAAAAAAAAGATATAGTAAGGTGCTGTTACGGAAGTGAAAAATTAAAAACAGAAGCAGAATCAACAGACACTATTAAAAGACTGAATAAATGTGCGTTATTTTAATAGCTTTTCTAGACCTGAAGGAGGCATGGCTGTGCCCTGAAGTCAAATACCCTTCTCATCTCAGTTCAGATGAATAACCTTGTTGAGGAACTCGTGGAAGGACTTGGAACTTTGCGGTAATGAGCTTATGGATTTGCTAGCTACAGGCATTCATTAGCACACTGTTCAGTGCAGATGGTCTGCAATTTGTAGATTTTCCAGTTTATAAACAAATCTGCAAAAGCTGACCATCAAAGCCAATTAGATTTCGTGCCAGACAGCAGGTTCCCCTTCCAGTAGCATCAGTCATTTTGGTGAGCTGGGGCCCCAAGGTGCGTGACTGACATCCACAGCTTCTCCTGTCCCTGCTCTGCAGAGCCAGCTGGGAACTCACCGTGAGGAGAACCTGGGTCTGTTCTCCTACATGGTGTCTGTGGAATTAAATAAAGTGATTATTTTACACATCTGTCAAAAGAGGCATTACCTGAGCACGAAATACATTACACATTTCATACCAAAAGCAGTTAAAAGATTTTAGCTTTATTTTCTCTTCCTCAAAATGAAGTTAATAAAAAATGATAACAAAGACAGAGCATCACCACCAAAGCTTACATTAAGCATTCAAGACACACCTGCCTGTTTCTGCATTCTTACAAAGCTCTGTCACCAGGCTTTCCTCTCAAATCTTAATTTAAAAAAAATTTGTTAAACTATCTCTTTCACAAAAGTTTGAAGAATTTTGGGACCACGTGACTTTGTATGCTACAGTGCCCACCAGAATAAACATTTAGAGCAAATTTCAAGACAGGGAGTTTCTAAGGCGCATGCCATGGCATCAAAGGAGGTACGCTTATTTAGGTAAACCCAGAAAACACTTCACCAAAAGTCTCACTCCTTTAATTTTCTTTCCTTAGTGTTGTTAAGAGATGCAATAACGTTCTGTGACGAACGACACACAGCCCAGTAGCTCAGGCATCCTCATTCCCACTGCCAGAAGCACCCCAGGAGATCCCACGGGCAGCACGCGTACTCGGTGCCCTCCAGTCCCCACGCTAAGTGACACGGCTGCCGCGTCCACCTCTGTGACCGCAGACGGCCAAGCACCGCGCTGCAGCGGTAACCGCACAGCCTGCCCAAATCCGGTAACGCTGAGCTCCTTCCTCAGGAACACCTCTTCGACCGTGTTACGCTTCCCCCTGGTCTGAGCGAGACAAGGAGCAGTGAACCAAGCCATTTACTACGCAGTTTCCCATCCGCAGTTAACTGTAATACTAATTATCAGTGCGGGTTTCAGCAAAGAAACCAGAAATGTAATTTAAATTATGGAGCGGCAGCCCGAGCATAAATCAAGCGACAGAAATTCAATGGCCACAGTAAGAACTGAACTCACTTAGGCGCAGTGTAGTGACCAACGCAGTAACGTCTGAAGAAATGACAAACACGTCTAGTGTTACTAGAGCTCATTATTTCAAAAGTATATACATAAATTTTGCATTTTGACTCTCATCAGCTCAGGGGCTTCTGCGGGGTGTGCAGGAGGGTTCAAGGCCCTCCTTACGGTTACGGCAGCACTTTGGATATTTGTCCTGCAGGTAACGCTGTCGGCAGAGACTGCGCACTGATCGGCTGTTTGCCGAGTCGGACTGCGAGGCTTGGTGAGTGAGAAACATTTACATTAATGCACAGCGTTTAAAAGAATGATGATCACAGTGATGGGAGAACATTAAACAGACGGAACATAAACATGAAAGTGTTGAGATGCGCACGATCAAGAGATGATTTGTAAGTGAGGGCACGCATTGCCTTCTGCACGTCTGGAGGCTCGATGACACTGCGAATACTCATCTCCAATTCCAGCCTCTCCCTCCCTTGCAGAAAAACCAGACTGCTTCAAACTCCTTCGCTGCCTTTGCCTCAGCAGACAAATGCTTTCAAAGATGTAGAACTAAGGGATGAATTTATAGAATAAACTGATAAATGTAAAAAGAGGTCATGGTTACAAAAGGCTGTTGCCACTTGCAGTGATGCAGCCTTTGGAAAGGTTCAGCACACGCACAGACACCCCCAACGCCTCACACCGAGACGAGGCACGGTGCTGTGAACTGCCAGCCTGCGGTGCCGGAGGAGCAGGCTCGCATCTCATTCGCATTTAACTTCTCTTGCGTTATCATCAGTGGAGGTCACACAGCTGCTTGTAACGCAATGAAATACATTTCTTTTTAAGAATTAGCCTGTCTGAAGATCTTAAATGTTTCTATCTTGAACTAGACTTAAAAACTGTTATCATATGCCATAAGTTTATATAAAGATATCTGATTTTTTTTACTTTGAAATTAAATCTGCTCAGAATTAAAATACCTCCATCAATTTCTAACAAGGGCTAATCATGTAATGATCTACAGAAGAAATGCAGGGGCAGATATGGATTAACTCAGCTACTACATACTGGGTGGCAGCAGAGGAATTAGCATAATCACAAATTTGTTCCAATTACAGAAAGCAATTATCAAAGACCAGCTTACAGCATTATCAAAGTAAAATCAGTTAAAGACACCGTATCCTAGGTAGATTGGATAGTCAGTTGGCAAACTCCTTTTCATTAAAAATAAAGCTTATCCCAACTCATCTGTAATTCTGTCTATGGATACGACGCTGAAGCAGCCGGTCAGCGCCACATCCCGGGAACACCACCGCTGTCTGAGGTGCTGCAGGTGCTGGAGTCTCACTGCGCTTCGTATGCGCAAAATCAGTCACGTGCACGTGGCAGCCTGATTTGCCTGTGTACCCATACAGATACCACCAACATCCATCTTCCAAGATGCCATACAGCAAACTCAGACACACTGAGGACTCGCAAAAACCCACGGGAGTATCGACGGAGGCAGGAACACAGTGGAGACAGGGACTGTAGGAAGGCTCCGCAAAGGTTGCTGCAGTTCCCTTACAACTCTGCCCATGTTACAGCCGTGGCTTCTGCGGGAACATAACGTTGTGCCCCGAAATCTCAGCAGTTTTTGAGCCTGATAGCAATGTCACCGGGAATATTTTCTTTCGCACTGACAGGCGCTGTGTTAGGCCTTTGCACGGACATTCACCTGTGGAGTTTAGGGAGAAAAGCTGACCGATTCCGGGTGAGGAAACAACATTCTTCCGGCTAAGCCTTGCTCCTCCTTTGCCAAATTTGAGAGGGAGGCTATAGAGCTGTTAAACCTCCTGTAAGACTAAAGAATATTCTTCTTTGCAGTAACAGAAATTACTTTTTTGTTTGGTTGGTTTTAATATCAAAGTTGTTATTCAAACCCGGAAGATCAGAGTAGGTCAGATCTCAGTTGCAGACCTTAAATGGTTTGATGCGCTAGGAGTTCCTCAGCAGTTGCTTTATCTAATTTAAGCATCATGAGAGCCGGCTGCCCATGACAGAGTTTTCTATTATTTCTAGTGTATCTTGTCTTAAAATATAGAGATTTAGTACCAAACAGGAACAACACAACTCATAGTTCCTGTGGGCACACACGGTAATTTTGTAGGTCAGAAGACCTTAGCACTCCTGCTTTCGTACGATACTATCCTGCGCTTTAAATACAACACCTGACTTTCTCACGTGGTCAATAACCAGCGTACGTACATATCAAAGATATTAGAGCTAGCGTCGGCTTCTCCTGAAGAGAGAATCAATTGCTTTCTCAATGCAGGATAAACGCTTCATGATTTTAAGATCAGAAAGGTCAACACTTGACTTACGGCAGCACAAATGTTTCCTATAGCATAGTCAATGTAGGATTTTAAATATTCTTTCTCTCAGAAGGCAGCAAACACATCCTTAACCTTCCTTTAAGCCAATACCACTGCTCATTATATTCTTGGAGAACAAGCCAATATTTGTATCTTTTGGATAACTATTTGGTCAGTCCCAGATTCATTTAATATTTTAAATGCAAGGACAACAGGCTAGTGTTTAGGAAGTATGGTAGAGAACTCAATGAGTAAATAGCTCTGTTGCTGCTCACGAGACTGCAGATAACTACACCTCTCTTCCCTGGTACCTCACGCTTCCCTTGTAGTGAGGCAGAGACTGTCTTTTTGTGAACCAGACAAAAAGAGACGTTAATTTCAAACCATTGACCTGAGATGAAGTGCTCTGTAACCCCACGTTTTGTCAGTGACTCACATATTTCTCAAGCATTCTTTTGTTCTGGCTTCTTTCTTCTCAAATTTCTCCTTCTCCTCCATACATCTGCCTGCCGCAGCCGAGGGTGCACGCTGGCTTGTCACTACTAACATGGGCTCTAACCTCGCAAGGACCAGAACTCTCTATCTGGCAATAAACACTAGCAAAAGCAACTTTCAATAGATTGTCCTCCACATCATGATTAACAGCGGGTGTATCAGGCTTCTGAGACTTTCTCCGCTGACTCCAGCGCGAGCCCAGGGAGACTGTCACCAGGCTAATACAAGCTTTTCTGAATATTCCCCCCGCCACTAACGGGAATACTCCGACTGTGCCACTAATCTGAATATCGCCCGCCACTGACCAGCTCAGGCCTCCGGCTAGAAAAGGTTTATTCTACCTTAGCATTGATTTAGGTCTCCTATTCCCCAGTCTTTAAAAGCCTTATTAACCATGGCTTTTTCAGTGACCTATAGTGTTTAGTGGAAGAGAGCAAAATACATTTCTTTCAATTACTTTCAGATCTAGCTGGAAACTCCTGTTTCTAAAAATTCAGGTGTGGCTAAGTTGGAGAAATGGCCCTTGATGTCACAGTTTGAATGGAGGGGTACGGGCAGGCAGGTGCTCCCATTACAGTGATGCATTAGGACGGCAGCATCTCTCTGTTACAGTTTTATTTGGCTTTCCACCCTAAGACTCAAACAAATAAGTAGGAGAAACCTCCATCGGCATAAATCACTGCGGGAGATTAATAAAAAGCAAAAGTCAGTTTGGTGGATACAAGCCATTCATATCTACCTTTATGATCTCACAGTTATTTTACCAACACAATCAGAAAACATTAATCTTCCTCGCTAGCAGCCTATCGCCAGCAACACCCGAGAAGCAGGTCAGCTGTACCTGCTGCATTTTTCCACATTAATCCACTGAGGGAATACTGTTACCGAATCGTTTAATCACAGCGCTGCCGCGCTGCTCGGGTAAGCATACTTTTCCTTCATTAGATTGAATAGCTAATCTCATTACAGAAATCTGACACACTGACTCATACATCAGCCGGGGCTTTTGTTGGCTGCACCGCGGAAAGCAGCACAGGAGTCTTCTCTTGGAAGAGATGCACCCAGTTATTGCAAGAGGCATCACGCGAAAACTCAAGCGCTGCACGCTGCTAATGCACATTTTCTTATTGTTATTTCACTTTACGTGGCACGCAGCCACATAAACCTCCAGCAGCAAGAGCAGCCAAGAGAGGACACTCGGGATGCTCACTCACGGCACCCTGCATACCATCGCTCAGACTGAGCCGTGTCTGGGTCGCAATTCGGTGAGCGTTTTCGTTTGTATGCTTCAAAATCACAGCCAAAAACTCAGTGCTGAAAAATCCAGAAGAGCAGAAAAAGGCTACCAGGGGAGGGAGTGAGTCAAAATGAAATTATAATATGCTTTTGGATAAGTACAATGGGAAAGGTGACAGCCTGTACGTATATGACGTATATCTCAATTTATAACGCTAAGGTGGGCAAGGAGTTGACTCAGACATGCTATTTTCAAACACTGTTAGAAAGATACATTGCTGAATATGCCATTGCTAACGGTGCGTTGTCTGACTGTTAAAGATATAATCAGATCTCCACCTAAGTTCATCTTTATGCCTCTTTTTGGAGGAATAGCTAGCTAACATTAATTGGAATACTGTTTTTTACCTCCGTGCAGAAATTCTGAATGAATCAGCATTAATAAACCCAAAGGTTATTATGTGGGCTTAGCTGGTAGTTTTCCAGTGGGACAGTGCACACAAATGACTTCAATTACTTTACGGTAAGCAGAAATAAATTATCTAGTTGAAACTCAAATCCTAGTCCCTTGGCTATAAAGCTCAGCAATAGAGATGAGCAGACGAGACTCATCTAGAGCTTTTCTTTTTCCAGACACTCAGAATCGAAGGATACACAGTAATCCACAGATCTTGTTTAAGAGCATGCATCCCACACTACACAATTCTCAGTGTTGTGAATTAGGACGGTTAGAAAGAAGCAAACAGCTAAGGGCTCCGGGGATGGTGTTCACGGGGCCACACTGGTGATGTTTTATTTGTTCTTCGATGCACAGATCTTTGGAAAGTAATTATAAGCACAGTTGACACTGAAAAAACATTTTTAGATAAGATTATTGGAAATGAGGTTTGCAGTGTTTGGCTAACATGGCATGCTGATAGGCAGCATTTATACCAAGTTCTCAGAGATAAGAAAATTGTCTCAGAAAGCTTATAGTAATGGAAAACAAAGAGTGCAAATAAGAGATCGCTGCTCTTGCACTTCTGCTTCTGCTTTAACCTCCCTGCGCGGTGTTACAATAACCCAGCAGCATCTCTACCCGTGCTTCAGATAATTGGTCTCAAACAAATTTAGAAGAAAGGTCCAAGGCTTTGGGAACTGAACGTCAGGAGCAGGCTCAGACAGCACACCAGTAAGCGTGGATACGATCCTGCCGAGAGCAACAGTCTGTTCTGTGCTGCCAGTGATCACACCCAGGATTAGCTGGGCAGTTCTCATCGGTGTGGTGGGTTTTGTGGCCTCCTCACCTCAAATATCACAGCAACGTCTCTCCGGTACATCACAGCAAAGGCGGCTATGATTTTACTGTTCTTGAGAGTTACGGTGAATCATGAATACATATCGTTACTCTTTTTTGTTAGCAGCCTTCCAAGATGATAGTTTCAAGAAAGTTAACTGTGAGATATTACTAACGGAAACATCCTTTAGATCATTAATGAATCATCTTTCCCTACACACTGGAAAACGTATTTAAACTCAGACTCGCTAAAGAAACACAATTATTAGTTAACAAACGCATAACGCTCTATCACGTCAGTAGGTGGATACCAAATACAGCTGAGCCCCAGATGCACAACTTCACTGCTTTCTCTTACGACACTGTTTGCCGTTACAAAAGGTGCTGTAATCTATGTCCACAGAGGTAAAACATTCCCTAAACCTTTAATGTTACAGCATTTCAGTTTCACAGTACTCTAGTATTTATTCCAGCTTATAAAAGGATCAGTACAAGTAGATTGCATCAGCAGAATGTGAAGAGAGGACCCTCACTACATTAGACATAAAAGGCACGTTGTAAAGAGAAATGGAACCAGAAGGTGCATTAAAAAAATGACTGCTACTTTGAAGTTATCGGAGATCCTGGAACTGGTGTCTACCAGTGGGTGTTTTCTCGTATCAGGTTGGCTGGGTAGGCTGAATGTTTCAACCTATCAACAATCTTTTCACCTCTGAAACAGCATAATGTGCTTTTTTTTTTTTTAAGGATGTAAGTTTCCCCCCTCTTTGATGTTAAGAAATCTATCTATGAGGTGGTAAATTTTCTTCTTAGCAGCTTACATTTGTATCTCTAAGTGGAGCTCCTGGTAACTACACTAGGACAAAGAAGTTTTCTCTGTACTTTGGAGACATCATATACATCCTTCCTGCCCGTTTCTGAATGTATAACATCAGGATGGTTTGAGAAATGCTCTGCCGTGCTTCTCTTTCTCAACGAACCTTGCATCTTTTCTTTGCACAACAGCCCGCTCCCCGAGCAAGAGAGACGATGCTTCTGAATTCTAGTTGCACACATGACGTTGTCAGGTCTTTGTAACCAACAATCAGAGGATAATGCAGCCTTCTACCAAACAGATTTGATCTTTCTGCTCACGAACCTTTGCTTTCAGTGCCCAAATTCAGAAGTTTGAATCCCATTGGAAAGGGAATAAAAGCAGCTGCACATGGAAGTATCGTGCAGAAGCGCAACGTGCTCTTCACAGACTCGGGAATACAGCAGGTCCATTGTACGTACCAGAAGTTCTAAGTATCAGGAGAAGACAGAATCGTGGAATAGAACAGATTGCCACACGTGCTGAAGATCTCACCTTCAGGAATGAGGGACAGAAAGAGCAAACCAGACCTCTAGGTGCTAACACAGCACCAGTAAATAACCACAACAGCCACCCTCCTGCTGACCAGAACAACAGGCCAGCATTGATAAAACCGCCAACCATCTCATTCGGTCAAAACGTACACCATAGTAAAGTTTCTGAATCCCTGTAGGACTCTTTCACAAAATTACCTTTATTATTTATATTTATAAACATAAGGATAAAGTCTTATAACTTATCCTTTCATGTTCAAGCATTTGAAATTAAGAACAGTTCTGAAAACAGTACCAGAAAAATATCTGCCACTGCAAAACAGTACATCAAACAGAAAAGCCCCAAAGCACATGTCTTTATAAAAAGGAATTATCTATTCAGGAGAACTACAAAGTTATCTCACTTTGTTTTCCCCCCTCATTTTAGCAATCTAATTCAGAAGTGTTTTGCTCCAGCATTTCTATTTCATGATCTCAGTAGCTCCTGGGTGTACTGATTTACTCAGAACAAGCCAAAACTCAGAAGGAAAACAAACATTTTTTTTCTGCTGGAGGAAAACACAGTACAGAGTTCACTTGCCTGCATGAAATCCAGCACATACACTCATTTTGGAGAGAACATCCAAGGATTTTTTCAAATATAGGGTGTACGTGCAGGGACTATGATGCTTCCAATAGCTGCAAAATGCACAAAATAAACAAAAGAGGCACCCGGAGATATCACTGAGGAGACAAGAGGAGAGCTGACAAATGCCATTGTTCCAAATAATCGGCACAGGTAAGGAAAGGGTACAGCTAAAAAAATGAAGTGACAGATTTAATGCAAACAGCACGTTGGCAGAATAATGAAGAGAGGAGTATAATCTCAAGCTGCATATTAGGATGGCAGAAGGCAACAAGTAGAGTGCGAGTGTTCCTCCTCTCTCCAGCAGCTGGTCGGAACGGGAATGAAAAGGCGGTGGTGGTTCCAGCTAAAGGCACAGCTCCCGCTGCAGCCGGGAGAGTCCCGCACGCTGACGGCAAAGCACACGAGTTCAAACCATGCCAGATACCCCTCAGCTTGGCTTCCAAGATCAATCACAGAACATGCTTACCTGGAACTTAATTATTTCTTCGCTAAATGACAAACACATATCAGAAGCAGGGTTTCCACAACATTGGTATGTTGGAATTTCCTCTGGCCGGTGGACGTGCCAGTGCTGAGTGACTGGTCCAGTCCAACAGACTGCTTCCTAGGCACAGGGGTGGAAACTCCGTTTAGGTGACAGCTGTATTACAAAACCAGGTATGTCTAAAAGGGACGTTTGTTTGCTAGTCAGCTGTCTGCAGTGGAAACAGGGACAAACATTAGAAAAAAAGCGTTGCATTGACAACACGGGCTCTCCGTAACATTTCAGAGTTGCCAATGCCCAAAAAAGAGCACCCAAAATACATCCAGTTCAACGTTAAATAGCTTAGCAATCTTTTTTTTTAATAAGAAAAAACATGATTGTAACAAAGCAAAAAGAAAAAAATAAACTCCCCACCAACCTAAGTTGCACAACCAGATATCCCAATTTATGCGATCGGTTGTGTTGCTGTGAAATATATACAGCGCACAAAACCCACTGAAATGTCTTGGAACTCATTTAAAAGACTACCAGTTCAATGCTAAACCGTGTCCTTTTTATTCCCCGCTTACACAGAATAACTATGAAATAAAAGGCTTTTTATTTCAGTGCATTGAGCAGTGGCATTGCAGCGGTTTTTACAAGCACTGATAATCTCAAGCCTTTTTTGCCTTTGAAACCCGGTCTTTGTCTGAGCCTCTGCAGAGTTTTACTCCGGGCTCTCTACTCCGTGTATTACAGCCGCTGTTGTGATACCTGATCCACGATCTCGACTGAGGGGAAAAAAAAAAAAAAAGTCCAGGGCATTGAAGATGAAGTACTTTAGGAAAAAAGCCAGAAAGGCAACACTGAAGCAGGCGTTTCTCTCAAAGACTACAGGTGATGAAGGGCAAGGAATGAACACTGGATTTGACCAAAGATGAAACAGCATATAAAATAAACTAAATCTCGATTCTGTGTTCCTGTTGTCCATGCTTCTATGAAGCAGTCACAGGCTTTAAAATAAAAAGGCTTTAATTGAGCAGATGTTTTATAAACAGGCTCTACATATTATCAGATTGTAATTTTCTGAATACAATCAGCCCAGACCAGCGCGTCATGTATTATCCATAATAATAGCAGAAAGTATGAAAAATCAAAATGATGACGTTGCTCTTAGAAGTAGCTAAAAATCTGCACTGAACAGGGCACGTTTGTGTCTCTGCGTGTGTTTGTGTGCAACAGAGAGAAATGGCAGAATTTTAAAATGCAGAGCAAATAAAACGGGAGAAGAATTTACACAAATAATTAAATGAGCAATTACAAGGCAGCTGCAGCATGGTTTCAGAACAGAATCAACATTTAGAGGCTGCTGTGTTTCATTTGGTAGGTATGTTGAGCACTGATAAACAGAGATACAGGGAAGGTAATCTGATACTTCCAAAATCTGCAACGACTCTTCAATAGGATGTTATGTTCTAAGCAGGTTCAAAACTGCTTTGTCCACTCACCAGCCATTCCATTTCATTTGCTTAGTAATTGCTGCTTTAATCTGCAGCATTTTTCACCATATGTACAGTGCTGGATAGTGGCTAATAAAAAAATAATCTGAATTTCTTTAGAGTCTTGGAGGAGTAACAGAAAAAAGCGGTAATGATGTACGTACCTGGAAGAAATACCTGTTTTCCCCAGCTAACCGAGTAACTGGTCCTCTGGTCCTGCACTTGGAGTTAACAGAACCTTCGCTCCTCTAAGACAGACTTAGACAAGTCCACGAAAAATCACGATCTGATCAAAGATCACACCCTGTGGCTTCATGCTGGAAATGTTTCTAGCATTCATGTGTGCTGTGACTTCCAAAGTGATGTCTGTACTTCATAACTCTTTACTACTTTATGCCAAAATTGATCTTGTATACAATCCTACACAGAAAACTCTCAGAAGTTAGATGTTTGTGCAGTTCTTAACATCTCCAGAAGATGCTGTGGGATATAGATGAACTCTTATTAAAATGTTGCTTTCTAGAATTTTAATGTCAGTATTTTAAAGGTATAATTCATAAACAGCAATACCACAGAGCATACATACCAATCCAACCAGAATTTTAAGATGGTGTATTTGCCAGCTGGCTGCCACCCAAACGAGGTGAAGGTTACGCATGCCCTACCATAAGTGTAGCACCTCAGAAGTCCTTATTAATCATTTTAATACCTTTATCTCTTAGAAGTCTGACCTGCTAACCATCATAATATGGCACAGACTATTTCTGTAAATGTATCTGTTTAGAGACATTACCAATTACCATTAAACTTGGATTTGTAATATGACCAAATTCTTTTCCAGAAACACCACTGCTCACTAAGTTTGGAGTACGGGTGCAGTACCAGGCTGAACGTCTGAGGGAGAAGAGAACATTCCCTCCTGCGGAGCAGGCTGCCGAAGAGACCTTAAAGCGTTAGCGGCACAGGCGCTGCCAACCGGCTACGGACAATCAGTCAGGGCTCCCGAAAAGCTGAGATGCGCTTGTCATTACAAACAGCAAGAGTTAAGAATTTGCATAATTCCTTCACAAAGCAAAAGGAACTTATTTCACTGTTCCGAATGCAATGTCATCTTGCTCCGGGGAGACCTGATAGCGGTCTTCCAGTACCTCAAGGGGGCCTACAAGAAAGACGGGGAGAGGCTGTTCAGCAGGGCCTGTTGTGACAGGACGAAGGGTAATGGTTTTAAAATAGAGGGGGGTAGATTTAGATTGGACATTAGGAAAAAATTTTTCACCATGAGAGTTGTAGAACACTGGCCCAGGTTGCCCAGAGAGGTGGTGGATGCCCCATCCCTGGAAACATTCAAGGCCAGGCTGGATGGGGCTCTGAGCGACCTGATCTAGTCAGGGATGTCCCTGCTCCTTGCAGGGGGGTTGGACTAGATGACCTCTGAAGGTCCCTTCCAACCCTAACCATTCTATGATTCTATGATAATTCTGTCACATCTCAGTTAACTATTAAATTTCTTGCAGCTTCCCGTAACTTTATGATTTAAAGATGTGAATGTTGGCTACAGTGGTTGCTTAAAAGTAAAACCAGTCCATACGAAGAGCTTACACGTAGACAAATAATCACGGAGACATGCTGCACACTGGAGCTCAGTCTTGAAAGTGCAATGTCTTTGGTGAGAAATGAAACACATTTCTTGTATTTGTAACTCACGTACTTCAAAAGTAAAACAAATATTGATATTCCAGACACGAGACCCAGGATCTATAACTGACTGGATAAAATGCACGCTGTTTGCATTTAGCAATCATAGTCTGTTTTCTGTAACTAGGAACAAGATTCATTGAAGACTGTAATTCATCAGCCCTTTTTGCCACGGTGTTTTACTGCAATACCATTATCCTGCCATATTACATTTTACTGTATGCGTGCAAGCCCCATAAATACAAACGCCCATGTAAAATAGGCAGCAACGACTCTCGCTACTTTTGGAATACTTGCAGCTTTTGAATTTTATGTGAGTTTCACATTTTGTTGATGTGTTTGCAATGGAACGCGTACTGCCCAGAAGAGAAATGATTTTCCATTTACATTAAAAGCTGTAGCGGTAAATAAACCATCAGAACTCAGGCAGATATTCTCTGGAACATCCACAGCAGTCCATTAAAATGTCACAATCCATGTTAAACATTTGAAAAAGTAGCACTGGATACAGCACATGTAAAACTTAAATAGATGCACAGATTAAACGATGAAGATATTGTCGAGTATTGCACAAGCCTCTGCAGAGCGCTCAGCACAAGTCCACACTCAGCAGCAAGAGTTTAGCACAACAGCTGCCCTTTTATTACAAAAACCCCCCAAATCAGCCAGGAGATGTAGAAAGGGCTGTAATTTGCTACTAATGCTCAAATATGAGCTATCCAGAGATTCAGTCTCACAGAGTATTTATTTATAACAAAAGGGATTTAGTATAAATTTTAAGGTCAACTTCTGCTCAAATTTGCACCTCGCGCATCGCAGCGCCTCAGTACTGTCACCCATCAGGCATTCCAGCTGGGAATTGGCTGCCCCGAGCCAACGCCATACGCGACACAAAGCCGCCGGTCGCACACCAAGCACTGCCGCATTGTGCTAGCACAGACGAGCAGAGCCTGGTGAGCTATAAAGACTCTTCCTTTTGTTTTTATTTATCTGAAAGTCGTTTATAAACACTTCTCTCTAATGTCATGGTTTATATGGCACTTCAGTACAAAGGGACTGACATTTCTAAGAAACAGTAGAAATCTACAGCACCTACGAACGATGATGGAATTTATTAAATTCACCACAGACAGACTGGGTGCATTTCAGTGGCAGTTTTAGGAGGTGCTCTCTTTTACAGGACTACTGGTTTCACACCCTTCTTCAAATCCCAGATGTACCAAGTTCACATTAAACCCAGGTCTCAAGAAGGTGACTGAAACTCCTTCTGACGGTTAATTTCAGTACAGAAAATGGAAGTTCACTATTCAATTAAAGAAACATTTAAAAACCTGACTGTCCAGTCCACTGAATTAAAACAGGAACAACCTACGACAGCTTGAGAAATGTAAAGCCCTTTGTGACGGAAGATTCAGTAGTAACATGCCTCCAACATACCACAGCACCTGTCCAAAAGAGGGAAAGGAACTTAAAACCAGTTGTCTGAAAAGATTACTAGCTACAAAAGCAAGCCATTTTTTGCTCCTGTACCATAATATTTCACTCTGTGAAGCACTAATCAGGCAGAACATAGAGAAGAGAGACTCTCCTGCACTTAATTCAGTGCGTATTGACTGAGTATTTTCCAGGCTACAGTTCCAAGGCTGGTTTGACAACAGCCATGGAGCGCAAAATCATGGCTATCAAGAACCAGACAGTAAGAAGGAATTACCACCAGTGAAGCAGAGAGGATGTTATAATTTATTCTGTTTGCTGACTCTGTTGCAAACGACCAGGATCTATTAGTCATATCGATTCCAGATGCTACACCTAAGCTGGTACAGAGCTGCATAAAATGACAGAATCAAGCTGTCCACATTCTTCATCGTTTCACTTGGAAAGTAAATTATTGTGTCACTCAGAGGCAGCGACTCCGGTGCTCAGAATGTTCTTAAAATTAATAGAAAGAAAAATATCCTTTGGCAAGAGCAGAGGGAAACACTACGGTATGATTAGGGTTACCAACCTGCCAGCGTTACGGATATGAAACCTTACCGAAGGTGCCTCAGATAGTCAAGGTAATAGGTACAAACAGCACTCTATCACGTTAACGGCGGGTCTGCAATACACAGAAAACAGCAGTACAACATGTATTTCTCAAGGATGAGGGCTTAATACCTATTTAGAAATCCGCAGCTTGCATCTCCATTGCGTCGCACTTTGTGTATCGATTTAGAGCTGAGATTTGTAAAAAGCGGCTGGGGGACCTCGCCTGGCTGGCTGGCCTAGGGGTCCAGACACGTTTAACTCCTCTAAACATCTCTCAGAACCTACATCCAGAGGGTTACACAATCTTAGATATTGTGGTGACATCTAAAACTCCTAGCACCAGATTATGCAGGACAGATTAAAAGGACTTCAAAGAGTACACGCTTTAGAGAAGAATTACTTAAACTCGGAAGGAGGAGAAAGTATTACACAGAACGGAGGAGAGACTGGAAATGCCAATGCTCAGCATATACACAATCGGCAGCAAACAGGAGGATCTATTTCCGATGTCTTCCCCCTCGCCCAGCCCAAAAAAGAAGAGTTTCAAGAAACTGAAGAGAACATAGACTAGAGAAAAACGCTTTAAAAAAGTATAAAAGTAAAGGTTGGCTGAGAAGATACGGAAAGCATATGTCAGGAAATTCCCTTGAGAAGGTGTACAGAAGAAATAAATGGTCTTATATATTATACTCTATAAAACTGCTTAAAACCCATCAGATTTACATGAAGAGAAAGCAAAATCAGTCTATACCACTTGTTGACTGAAGCTCTGACTTCAGAGAATTCCTACTTGTGTCCTCCCAAGATGGACTGCGCAATTGCCTCTTGAGAAACCTTTTTCCAGGACTGGGACGAAAGAAGGGAAAATGCCCGAGAACTTGAGAAGCAGGGGTGGGGAAGCAAACAGAGACACTACTGAACTCCATCAGGCACCATGCAACACGTCCTCTCTTTTCTGGAACGGGCTAAGCTACGGCTCATCGCCCCAGCCAGTCTGCGTTTCACCTTTTCAAGGCCGAGCCGTAGCCATTTGTAAGCCACACACAGGACTGAAGAGCCTTGGCTGAAGCTGGATGCAGAGTGTATTTTATCCAAGGCTGTAGGTTAAGGATGTGCTCTAGAAGTCATCTAAAAGCAGTGTAATGCTTTCTTGGTGTAAGACAAAGGACTGCATCGTGAACAACTGCTGTGGCTCCCTAGGAACAATGCAAAGTAATAAAACAAACTTACACAACAACAACAAACAAGCGCAGAACACATTTACTGAAAACATAGCACTGTGAAAAAACTCATACAACCCACGTAAGACAAGTATTTCACCTCAACAGCACGATGCGCTTTCAGTAGCAGCTGACGCTAGTGATACATGGGGCTGGCTGCCCACTAGGACGAGAAGCTGCAGATGTATCTGATGGATTTCTAGAGATGGGCTGTCGGAGCCCACGGAGCCTGGCACGCAGCTGTGCCTGAACAGGCACGGAGTACCTCAGCCTAGCTACGCTGCTCTGCGCCAGACCCCGAATTTGTTTAAGCTGCTGTAAAGATTTCTTTCTAACAACAGAAGTTTGTGTGAAGGGAGGGCACCGGGAAGTCAGACCAGCAGACAACGTAGCTTGAAGAAGTGCATCGTGTATTATGCCACTGTCAAATAAAGTGGTTTTTAAAATGTTTTTTTTTTTTTTTTTTTTTTTTTTTTTTTTTTTTTTTT
>JAAGAY010144511.1:13904-48511 GCA_011801015.1 Ardeotis arabs | reverse complement strand
TTGATAGTGGTTTACCAGACAGGTTTGCAGAGCCATCCCCTCTGGTTATGACCTGAAGTAAAAAACTTTTGGCAAATATTTATTCCCTGCAAGCACTATAAGTGGGTCAGCATCTACCCATTGCTTCATAATTCACATTACAGACTGCCATCCAAGTCTCCTGAGACACAAGATATTGCAAAACCTCAAAGAGGATCAAAACTGGAAATATTTTAAATTACTTTTATGCCCATTCCTATCTTAATTAGTATTTTATCATAGGCTGTTTAACTTTAAGGAAAGCAGAAAGTCTAGCTTATTGGATGCTGCATTTAGTGCAGAATGTCATACAGACTGCACACACAGCTTCCAAACATACCAAGCAAAGAGAGAAATTTAAAAAGTTTATAAACCATCCCACTGGGACCTTTTAAAGCTCTCTGAGAAAGGCAATGAATATGGCTTCTAGTCTCATTAACTTAGCGAACTTAGCGAACACTTACCATCACCCCCCTATTATCTGCGAGCCGGCGGGTGTCGCGTGCGGCCCTGAACACCCTGTGTACAGACTGTGGCAGCAAGACAGACACCTCTCTCTCTAGGTCACACCACACAACCTTGTTCTACAGACTCACACTAAAAACTGTGCCTGTGACAAAAGTCCCAAAGGGAAAGGAAAGATACTGAAGCATCAGCATCTGTCTGGATTGAGTGAGTAAAGGGTTAGAACAATATCATCTAATTGTGAAGCACCTGGATATTAAATGACGCTGTGAGAGAGGGGGGAAGGAACATTGCCTAAGCAAGAATCAACTGCAGTCAAACCTACTTTGCAAAGGAAATAAAGTTGAGTCTCATGGTGATATTTAATCAATTTAATTACACCAAGTGTCAGCTCTGGCTGTACCTGCACAGCCATGTAAATCAGAGTTCGCAATCTTAACCTTTCAGACACTGCCAGCTACCACGCTGACTGAAATACATTATTTACAGTCCAGTCCTCTAAAAATACAAGATGCTGCAAATCTCACAATATTTTCTCATCAGACAGGTGTAAATGAGAATCACATTTGTTGATAAATGCCTGATGGAAGCGACTAAAGCAATGCCTTGCCTTCCAAAATCCAGGACCAAGAATAAAGCATGGACTCTGATGACACCTCACACACCCCCCGAGTGAATACCGTGTCCTCAATAAAGATATCCTCACACATCATTTGGAACAAGGTGAAGTTGGTTTTCAATGCCAAGGAAAGCTGTAGAGCCAAACAGCACTACAGCTGAATGAATGCTAGTCTTGTTATGATATTTACTTCATGTCTGAAAGGCTGGAGGATCTGTAGTTGATGAAAATTTTGTTCTCCTGAGACAGAGAGCCTGGTTTATGGACCAGTGGAGAGCTTCATTGCATCACAGATATCCAAATCTTTTGCTGTGAGTATTTCACGTGTACCCATCTTCTTTCCTATTTGATTCCCTTAACCAGATCTGCCTCCCTGAAAGCCAAGCTCCCTCCATCCCAATATCTGCAGATCTCACAAGTATCTACTCTCTATCAAGATCTCAACTCTCTATATCGAAGGGGTGATGATCAGAAGCAAGTGATTTACTGAAACTGAACAAGTTATCAACTGAGCTACTGACAACAGGCGGGCATTAAATCGATTGTGACTGCAGAGCAGAGTGCCATACTTCACGCTAGCTGTGTGCACACACTCATAGTTCATTGGCCAGCATGAGGACAAAAGGAGAACCGGGGTCAATTCATCACAGCCCAACTGACAAATGGCAACTTTTCATATCACCTGCCTGCACCAATGGTTTTCAGATTCACTGCAGTGGTGTTGGGTCTTTTTTTATTTTTACTTTTATTTTGCACATCCTTATCCCGCACCACATTTCAGTCAGATGTTGACAAAACCCATTCAGCTGAATTGGTTGTTGAAGGACACATCTCTGGGAACAGACTTTGCCATGTCACATAGAGGAGGAGAAAAGCATTTTGCTTTCAAATATTCACACTCCCTCCTCTCCCCCACCATCATACCTGACGTATATACCTGTGCTTACCTCTCCCTCAAAGCTTTGGTTTTGTAATTTATACCTATTTTTTTTTTGCTTTGTTCTTTGTATGGGTGTACTGAAAGCAAGGCCAATGAAATATACTTTCTATTTCAAAAGTGAAGTATGGTTCTCCAATCTCCAATACACAGTGGAGCACCAAACATTTCAAAGTTAATTGCTGATGTTTTCCTATCAAGCAAGTCAAAGAAAAAGCACACCTCCTACAGTGTTCTGTTAGTGATATGTCCTTTATGCTTTAAATGTTTTAAAGTGTTTTTCAAGGCTCTTACAAAAATATAATGCAATAAAGCCACATGTTTTTTAATCGGTTACATGTGATATAAAACAGGTGGCAGAGGATCTGCAAGCTGTAAGGAGGCCTGGACTTTTCTCTATGAAAAGAGAGCTAAAAGGTTTGCTTTTGCATTTTCTGTATAATAACTAACACAAAACTACACACTGGGCTGTAACTTTGGAGAGTTCAAGCTAGTTTCTTTGCGAAGCTTAAGTTGCGCAATTCCTAAACCAGCATCCCCAGTTAAACCTTCCAGTCCTTGGGCTAACCTCCAAGTTGTGCAACTCAGACTGTGTTTTATCACCTCCTTTCCTTTTCTTTTTTAAACACAAAGTATCCATGTATTCAGTTGTTGCTGACAAGGTTTGTAGACACTTAGCAGATGGGGAAGACCACAAAACTTCCCAAGTTCAGCTATCAAAACTGGGGCCACACTAAAAAATGTCACCTATAATCAAATGAAAATGCAGGAAAAACCAAGTAAACCTGATGTTAAGAGACTAATGTGCTCTTCCTATTTGCAAAATAACTAATACCTAAAAGGATGTCTCCACATGATTCAGAATTGCTCTAGTGAAGATCAAAATGTTCCAAGCATTAAAAGGCTGTTAAAATCTTGAATTCTTATTTTACTATTACATTCGCATTAGTAAAAATGCAGTGCTGACTGCTTACTCGTATTAAGACATTTCATTTTTCTGCAGTTCCTTTTAGGTCTTTCATTCAAAGACCAAGGGAACACTTCTCTCCTGGTCCACTCACTGCAGCAGGCTGATTCTATTCCTGCCTCACCTCCCCACACCAGTGGCTGCACGCAAGGGGCCAGGATCTTCTCCCCGGTCTTGCTCGTGAACCAGTGTTAGCAACATCTTGGCACTAGAAACATTTGAGACAACAGTGCTGCCATACACTGTGAAGTGAAAGCTGCTCAATTTAACCATTTGGGGAAATACGGAGGAACGGGCACACCGTACAAAAAAGCCATTCACAGCACAGACACAGGTCACTATTACAAAGTTTTACACTGTCAATAATTACTGCACGTTTCTGTGTGTGATAGTGCAGATTCCCTCACATTTACAGAGGAAAAAAACTGCATGGCTTCTATTACTTTGGCTAGCATTCCTTCTGAGCGTAAGCATTACTTACTATTGATAGACACACGCTTAGGCATTTCTGACAATTTAACACAGATCAAACACTGCTCCAGCCTAACTGATATAGCATTTATTGCCAGGTAAAACGCTGCAAAAATCTTGCTCCAAAAATACTAGTCAAACTCACAGCAGAAAACCTGCTAGTGCAACATAAAGCAACCAGGCTGCTTACTGTTCACCTACCAAACCCCGTTCTCCCTTCACCCACACTGCACTTGCTTAAGTCATCATTTTCCTGACTCTATTTAAAAAAGCATTCTTCGCCACCAGCTCTCCAGTGCTGTGCAAGTTAGCTTGCATGGCAAAATCTCCTTGTCTCTGTCAAGATTCCTAAAGGAATTAAACCATGCAAGTCATTAAAGAACTTTGATTATTCTATTAAATAACAGGTCAGACGATTACAGAACCCATTCAGTATCAAAGGGATTAATTGCTGCATTAATAGCCAACATGTGCTAGCTGAGCAACACAGTAACAGTGATATGGGCTGCGGCATTTGATGCTAACGAGCAACGACACTTATCAGTTTGAAAGCGCCAAGGCTTGGCAACATGCTTACTGTATGAAAAAGAGAAAACTGCATAAATCTCTCTCTGGGAAAAAAAAAAAGCAAACGAAAACACACACCACAAAAAGAGTAAAAAAGACCAAAAAAAACCCCAAAACCTGAATACTATCTGAAGGGCAGAACTATATTTTGCTTCACAGACAAGCCACATTGTGATACTCAACAAGACAGATGATCAAAATTAGAACTGAGTTGAAGATCCCCTTCTTATGAAGGGAATTTAGAAGTCTGGCTTTATTCAAATTCCAAATGAAACTATATGATCTTTAATCTCTCCATTAAAATTTCATACTTATCCTTAATTTGAATTGATCAAAAACTTTGTTCGGACAAAATTCCAGATTTCACTTCAACTTTGAAATACAAGATTTGGGAGAAAAATTGTGACAAATAAAATTTTCATGTTGAAAGCATCCAACTATTAAAAAAATGAGGTGAGGATATTTCAAAATAAGAATTGGCAAATATTGAAATGTGTTTTGATTTCAGTCTTCCACTGGAAAATGGTTACATCCAAGTTCTTTCCAAGCTATCTCTAAAATAAAACCACTGGCTCCAGCACAGAGTGTTTCGCTGCACAGTTCACGTATCCACACAGCAGACCCACCAGGCACTGAGGACTTGTTCACCTCCCCTTTCTACCAGGGCTCCTCTCGCCACAGCGCAGGAAGCTCAGCTCAAGATCTACAGATCTCTGTGTCTTCAGAGGCTGCGTCTCTGCATTCGGAGGAGATGTACAACTGCTCTGCACAAAAAGTCCCTACAAGATAAGCACGGCCACAGGCCCCTGGCAGGAGGTCGGATGTGCTGACAGCAGGACCAAGTTTGGACCATATTATCCTAGGCAAGCAGGGCTGCTCATTGATCAGCTTGTATGCCATTCTGCCTTAACGGAAGCCAGTGTACGTTCCCTGACCTTTACTTTCCACAGTTCTCAGAAAGGCTGAAAAATTAATGTTCAGGCAACTTTTAAGGCTTCATTCTGCATAGTGATGAAGAAGGAGAGCCAGCAGAGAAACAAAGAACCTCTCGCCTCAACGCAAGCGGCACAGGAGAGCAGGAGTAAACAGAGCACTTAACCTCCTGAACAGCAATGGCAAACCTGAGTGTCAACAAACCTTAATGACTTACTGCCCCAAAACACCTCTGCCGTTATTCAACAGGCAGAATTAAGATGCAGCATGAGAAGAACAAAGTCTGACCTGTAGCCCCTACAGATTCTCTGCAGTTACATGTTGGGGCGGCTAATGAAAGCTCCAAAACAGGCTGTACTGGGCTTTTTCAGATCCTCCCTCAGACCAGCTCTTCATGACCCAGTAATAGAGGCGCATCAAGTATTGCCTGCCTTTCCTCTTTCCTTAAACGGTTTTTAACATACGATCAATCAGACCGTCACTTTTAAGTGTTTATAGCCATTTCAGGGAAACTCCAGTCAAACAGTTAGCTGCTAAAGGTCACGTTTTCTTCTAGTTCTAGCAGGAGTTAGGATTCAGCACAGCCCGCTCCACTGGGACAGAGGTTGGCACAGTTTACTTTCTCCTGATGGTGGGCATCATTACAACTCAGTTCCTGCCCTACCTTTACGTGTAAGGTGCTGCTATAGAAAGTGTCGGTTGTGTCCAAATTGCACAGTGCCTGCATGCCTTGAGGTGGAAGCCTCTTAGAAGAGTGCCAGGCTGCAGACCCTCACGCTGATAAGCGGGACCTCTAATGTCAAAGGGTGTTTTGACATCCCGACCTAAGGACTCAAGCATCCTCAAGATCACAGCGTTTAAGACCAACACTACAATAACACTCACTTCCTCTGTATGTATCCACTTTCAAAAAGAGAGAGACTCTGCTGACATAAACAGCATATTTAACCCTTCTATGGGTTTGAGGCCAGTTCCCAGCTTGATTTACTGCTCATGTCCATTAATGCCACAACTAAACATAGAAGGCTGAGAAAAACTAATTCAGGAAAAAAAAACTTATTTTTTAAGCAAGAAATAGATTTAAAAAATAGACTCTCTGAAGTCTCTGAAGCACTCTAGCTTTCCTTCACCACTACAACTTTGTGCAAAACTCCTGCCATTCTGAAACAAAAATGGGCAAAATCCTTGCTCCCATATAAAAACTGAAACATGTATGGCTGAAAATATAAACTACAAACATGACATTTTTACCAGGAGGTTAAGCTAGTGAATGACTTCTCCACACTTCCATGCAGCACAGCTCCTCCATTCTGGTCCATACTCGCTGAGCACAACCACCATAGTGATTGCAAACTGCAGAAAAATGAAAAGCTTGCAGTCCACTGACATCATCTTGAATCTCGCCTCTGTCTTGTGGTCTTAAGAATAACAACTCCTCAAAATAAGTCTCAGGACAGCCCTTCTCTTTAATTGCTGCATGGATAAATTTCAGCAGGTCTAAGGCTGATATACAGGATGAGAATTCTCTCAATGCAAAAATACAAGCCCAAGCACAAAAATCCAGACTGAATTTGTTAAGTTTTAAATGCAAAATGAGATCTTTGATCCAGTCTTTAATTGATTCATGAAACTACAGGTCAGAAGATAAGCTTATCTGAATTTCTGTATATCACAGGCTGTTGCATTTCTCAACATTATCCTTGCACTCCACAGTCTCATGCCAGTAGCTAGCTAGAGCATCTTTCACAAAGTTATTCTGTTCAGTTATGAAGAGGGGAAGAAAACCAATCCCTTCTGTCGTTTACTACAATGGTTAGTTACCTATTAAAAATCGGGTACCTAATTTGCACTTTCAATTTGGTTTCAGTGTCTAGCCCTGCTCCTTTTTTGTTTTGGCATTTTGTCTTCTCAAAGGTGCTCAAACACTCGAGTATACCACAGATTCTGTTTTAACAAGATTAAGATATTGAAATCTTGAAAGTATTTTTACTAGCCTTTCATAACTGAGGCTTCTCTGTCCTTTCTCCATTTTTTTCAATATATTTTTTGAAACAGACACCAGACAAAATTGCAAAATATATATGATCGTAAAATCATTTTCCTGCTCCTGCTCATATTTCAAGGGTCAAATAAACCTTTTTAGCTGAACATTTCACGAGACACCTGGAGTAAAGCTGCCAGTCAATACTACCCGAGGCGCTGCTTTTCAAGATACGGCCTCCTTTTGCAGACCAGCACTTGCCTTTTCATGAACTGTCCTGCCTGACAGGTTAAAAAGCAATTCAGATCACACTGCCTCATCTACTTTACGATTTAACCTTCTGCCAGTCTTCCAGTAACTTGCGAAATTTATCAGAAATTCTTATGTCCTTTCTGATCACTGAAAGGCTTATCATGTAGCACTATTTTCATACTCATTACCTAAGGAAGTGCACACTCAACAACCTTGCCTTCTGGAGATGCAAGTGCTTTGTCACATCACTTATTCTTGGAATCTGCAGCACTAGTACTGACGCACGCTGCTAGCTCCAAAAGAAATACTATGAGTTTCACAAGTCCATAGAACTTCAGTAATCTCTGCTATAAAACTAACATACAAAGGTTCTTAAATACCTCTTCTCTCTCCTGTCACAAGTTTTCTGGTTGTACAGATGAGCTATAATGTGTGCATGTCAGCAAACAATACTTGGAGAACCAACAGGGAAAATTTAAAGCCAAGTCTGAGCAGCAGCAATCTTGATGACTTCTGTAGTCTCCCCCTGTGCTGATCTTCAAGAGCTCTCCAAGTTCCTCTGGGTACCTGGAGTTCCGTTGGTAATGAATGCTGACATACGACCCCAAATTCCTAAGAACTCTCTGTCGATGGGCAGCCTGGTTCACATGGTTTATCTGCATTAGCCAAGACAAAGCACTTGACGATAAACAATTTGAAGCAAACTAGTGAGTTCCAAAATTGTCTTCTAGCTGTAGTCTGCAATGTGCTGTTTGATCACATCAGCAGTTCTGGGGCCATCAAGTGCAGAAAAGTGACAGGAAGACAAGTCTCAGGTCTGAAGACAGGCTGTATCCATGTTTCCTCTCAATTAACAATGCTAATAGCATGTAAACACATTCTTCAATCTTGGAGCTGTGGTAACTAACATCAAGTAACTGCCAGGGAAACATTGATTAGAATGAATTTATGAGCATAGAAATACATTCTCTCTCCTCTACAGGAACCACTGTCCATCACTTGATCTCTCCAATGCAGAGAAGAACCCAAGCTGCCATGACTACAGACCACTTTGAAGAAAAAACATCCTTTTTCCACAGCCTTGGTATGCTGGATATTTCTAATGGAACAAGAAAAAAAAAAAAAAACAAACTAAAAACAAACCAAAACCAATCTAACAAACACGACATCCCTCTACCTTTTTGCTTTCTTTACACATAACTGACATAAAATAGAGCAAAAATCCAATTAAATTTCTAAAAACAGGTCACCTCTAAAACTCCCATATACCTTCTACAAGACTGCCAAAGAGTTCTCTTACAGATCTGGATCTAGTCCAACCTGAAATACATTTTGGTGCCCTAAAGCTCAGGGAATCTCAAAAGGACAAATTATTCATCAATGTCCCCTACTGAAATACGTTCTGCAATGTTGCTAGCACAAAATGGCTGCTTGCTATGAGTAGGCAAAATTATTTATTTAGTGTATAAACATATAGCCCCTGAAGTGTCGCAGTCCTTCTGACAGAGAGGCATACAAATGTGGGGATTATGCAGATAAGTCACAGGCGCAGGACTGGATTTTACTGTACTTCCACTGTGTGTACATATATGATTTACAACTAGTTTCAGATGAAGTTTTGTAATATTTTAACATTAAAAACTCCTGTTTTATAAAGTTGATTACCACTTTCAAATACCTATCTTCCTACTCCTGTGTATTGACTAATACATTAAGCTAGAATAAGACAATACACTTTTTGCTTCACAGCTATTGAGAAACTCCTAACCATGATTAGGTTAGCTCAGTTCAATCCAGACCAAAATGATTTCTGAGATGCTCCTACAGCAGATTTCATCTAGTACATCTGCATTATTTATGGCATTTACACAAGGAGAACTGAAGGCTTTTATAAACTGAGACGCAAATCAAAACAAGCTCTTAGCAGATGGGGCCTTCCTAGGGTTCCACAGCAGCATCGTTCCACACTGAGCAAACTCTTTCAACTGAATAACTGGTAACACAGAAGGAAAGGTTTGCTGAGAAAGTCAAGAATTAGAGGGACCCTCAGCACCTAGCCTTTCACCGAGTACTGTACATTTAGGGGCTCAACAGTCAGGGCTGGGGTTGCATGCAATTGGTCACTTAAACTGCGTCGCAACATCAGGCTGCAAGCAATACGATAGCTCTGTGTCACTCCCTCCCCAAGCTAAGATAAAAGGCTGTGACACAGATGGCTTTCCCTGTCAGAGCCACCATGGACTGGGGAAGAAACGGATGGGAGGCAAATTCAGTTTGGCACTCGGTCAGCAGCATACTCCAAAAGAGACACTTCGCAGCCTCCGCCGAGTTGGTGCTTGTTGCAGGCAGCACAGACAGAGGGGCAGAACAGGCCCGCAAGACCAGCACTGGGCAGGAAAACCAGCTGGAGCTACAAAGCCCTAGGTCCTCAGAGAGGGAAAGACCCTCCCCACCTCCATACAGATACAGTCCACAGCTGGGCCAACATGGGACAGCAGATGACAGTAAGATATATGGCTTCACATCTGCCCATTTCCAGACAACACTCTTAATTCACCTTGGCTGGTCGTCATAGATAAATGCTCTTCACAAAAAGAGATCATTATTTGAGGCACTTACAGCAGAGATCTCCCACCTCAATCCGTTTGTTTTCCTAACCCATTTAACTTGTGCACTGAGAATTCATGATAGGGTGGGTTTGTTTTTCCTTTTTTATTTAGTGAAATCAAAGTTTGTCTTCAGAAATTTCAGCAAAAGAACCTTTTAAACGTCTATTTATAGAACAATGCATGGGGATATGTAGTAGTCAGAAGGAAAAAGGAACAAATGATAAGTTATCAAACATGAACTTCCTTTGCAACAGTGGCCTGCAACAGGAAAAAAAGGATTAAATCTCTTCAATTCCTTGCTCTGCATCGCCTCAGTAAAACTATTTGTCCCCTTAATCAAATTAAAAAACCTAGGCCCTTTAAGTTTTTTTATTTTTTAAATCAAAGAAACCTCAAAAGGTCCCACCAACTCAGTCTTCTTCAGCTGACAAACAGCAGGCTACTGAACTTACGGAGACCTTACTTCCCAACCGTTATATTTGAATCAGGGCTAACAAGAAAGAAAAAGACGACAAAAAATCCTGTTAGTCTTAATTAAAATCATGCCTTGCTTAGCTGGCACGGGTTTTACTTTCATGAGATTTATGAGTTCATGATCCTGACAGCTCTCCATGAATTCTTTCTGGAGAAAAAAGGAAGAGTGAAGATAATGACTGAAATTCTACAATAAAATCATGAGGGAAGAAAAATCTTCCAATGGTTACTCATTCTACTTCTCTCTCAACCAGCGCTCCAAAAAATTACACACTTCTCTGCTGCTCCCAGAAAAGAGCAAAACACTGCTAGACAGTAGACCAGCTCATAGGAAAGTATAGTCGTCTTCCTTAGACATCCCTCTCCTAACTTACCAAGGACAGCACTTCCTGTGCACACACAAGCAGCAGCAGAAAGCCACAGAAAGGCATGGAGGCCTTCTCTTCTGTATACAAAGCTAACGTGAGTCAAAATGCAGTTTAGAGATTCCTTCACATAACAATGAACCCTTACAGATACCCAAGATGGGAATTCAGCCTTCTCAACCTTAAAGTAGTGACAGATGTAACAAACTGCATGTATAACCTAGATGGGTGATTGTAAGTAAAATGTAATCCTTCAATCCTGAAAGCAGCAAGATGGCAAGCTGGCATGTTGCCTTATCCTTGGGGTAAAGGCTTTGAAGCAAATATCTGATTCCTGAGAAGCTGCTGACAGATAAAATTTATGCAAACATTAAAAATCGCCATACTGAGTCAGGTAGCAAAGGCCAGCTCAGTGTCCCAACTTCAGAAGTGTCTAGAAACGGGAGCTCGCGTAAGGTATAAAAGCAGACAAGAATAAAGTGATACTGCCCCAGAAAGAAGCCTTACTTCCAGCCACGTGTAGCTCAAGATGATATGTGAGGCAGAGGTGATATCTGTATGATCAGTAATCCATGATGGAATTTTCTTCCATTAATTTGTATAATCATTGCTTTAAATGCACATAACCTTTTAGGTATTCCACAGCTCAACTAAGTTTTGCATCAAGCAGTATCTCCTTGGTTTGAGCTTATCTGATATTCTGATGCATTCTCTTCTTGTAACTCCTCTTCAACTTTTCTACAATATTTAATACTTTTTTTACAAACTCTCGTAGATTCTCTGCCATCTCTCTTCCAGCCTGAAGCATTGTCACATTCTCCGTAACACATCTGGTTCCAAACCTTCAGTCACTCTTGCTGCCCCTTTCTGAAACCTTCCCAGTTCTGCTACACCTTTTTTTTTTCCCTAAGCTCTGGATACACAGCAAATGAAAGATCAGGTTGATTAATATAAAAACTTGCCTTACCTTGCCTTTAGGAATCAATTCCAATAAAAGATAATACATTATTTACTGAGGAAGAGGGGTTAAGCTGAGAAGCAAATGGGGAAAAAAAAAATAAAATGTTATAGCTCAGTAAGAGAGAAGCTCCACTTTAGACCCAGAGACCTGAATTACCTTAACTAACAGTTTAGTTGGTGCATATTAAATATTACATCTAGAGTGGTACAGCAGCATAAATAGTAAAAAAAGAAAGAAAATAAAGAAAATCAGCCACTTTACAATAGAGCTACTCTAATGTTGCTGTGGAAACATTAGGTTGTATGCCAATCCCAGGCTTAACGTTGCAAAAGGACAGGGGTTATTTGTGCATGCGTGTGGGGAGTAGTTGTACACGTAGTCAGGTCTCTGACTGATGAAGGGAGAATGAACTAATATCCTAAATGCTGGGGCAAGTTTTATAATGAGAACTTAAAATAGTTTCTTCTTAATTTTTCCTTAAATTATTTACTGTTGGTGTCCTTCAATAACTCGAACCTGTTACCACAATTCTGGTGTCGTTCAGCTTCCTGTTTCCATTTTGTGGATTTTTAGGAAAAAAAAAAAAAAAAAAGTCTTGGATACAGCAAGTAAGTACAGAGAAGGCCTCCAAGAATGAGGAAAGCGCACATGGCTCTTCCCTCCAAATCTGCCCTGAAACTTCAGCAGCACAGAGAATACTGAACTGCTGTAGCATTGATTTTTCAGGTGAGACAAAAAGCAAACATCCTGCCCACTTGGTCAGCTTCACACTTTTCAACAGAAGCAGGAAGCTGAGTTTCAGTACCCAGATAAATTCCTGTTTGGATGGCAACCCTGGAAATTTGCTCCACAGCTTCAGTTCAGATGTTCCTCATTCCTCGCCCCAGACTGTTGCATAGTGAACCTGTGCCAGGTTAGTAGCACTACTGTGTTTCAGCAGCACGCCCAAGAAAACACAGAACAACCTCAGAGTGTATCCTCTACAGTATGTGATACTTCTGTAAAGGAAACACAGAATATTTCTGGGAAAAGGGCAGTAAGATTATAAGAGTGGTCAAAAGAAAAATACAGACATCTTTCCTGAGGCTAGGAGAAAGCATGCTGTGCTAAACAATTTAATAATTAAATTGAAGAAGAAAATACCATTGTAATTAACATACAAAGAACCAGCATGGCCTAGCTAATCTCATCATGAAGAGATCGAATAAAGTAGCATGTGTTTTATGGAGCAATTCAATCTGGTAAGCAATTAATCGTAAGAGCACTAAGTCAAACGAATAGATTTCCCTTTAAGGAGATCACATTCATCATCTCTAATGTATTCTAAACTGCAATTTGTTAGCCAGCCCCTGAATTTTACAGAAGACATTTACTGTCTTTCTTTAGTGAAGTGATCCCTGACTGACAGGAGGGAGTGGCATCAGTCTTTTTGAACCAGCTAGCCTATTAACACTAATAGGTTCTGAATCATTGATGCAGGAAGCAAATAACTTACAAAAAGCAGCTACAAGTTTTTACAAGCCTTATACTTCAGAAAACACTATAGTGGTGTTTACCAGACTATTTGAATCATTTCCTAATCCACTGACCAACCTGATCTGACCCAACTCTGTAATGCCTTGGAGCTGATAACGTTACTGATGGGGGCGGGAGGGATTGAGGGGGAAAGAAAAAAAAAATAAAAAAAAAATAAAAATCTGCCCTTGCTCATTGAGAGCCTCAGGAGGCATCTCTTACCTGGGCTCCTCCTGGTGCAAGTCTCGGATTCTGGCTCTCTCCATCCTCTTACGTTCTCAGCTACAAGATAATCCTTTCCTGACTAGTTTTAAATGGATTTAGATCAGTTTAGATTGCATCATTATAACTGATCACAAAGCTGCCCCAGACCCTCAGTGCTTTTAGTGTCAGAAATCCTTTCACTTACAACTTTTATTTATTCATTATACTCTCTGCCCATTTCTTCACAATTCAAACTGCTCTTTAGTTTCAGCAGCTGTTGTACATCACTTCTGTTTCCCATGACACTAGTAACCACTGGTTTTCACTTTGCTGGGTTGGCAAAGCACGCACCAAGTGTCCTTTGGAAGGAAAGCAAGATTCTTGTTGCTTATGTCTGCATCTGTCCCCATCCGAGTTTATCTTTCTAGAAGATGAATTTGAAGGCCTCCTCTCTTCCTAGAAAAGGCTTTCTGCTATCTTACTGTGTAGAGGGTGATACTGTTGTTCTGCTTGAGTGCAGCTTGGGTCATGAAGATTAGCAGGCTGAAAACAATCAAAGCTCACATCCTCTAGGTGTCCTTGGGCCCAAACAATCTGATTCCCCTCCAAACACAGTAAATGCTTTAAAAAATAAAAAAGTGTTATTAGACAGAAAAAAAAAGCCCCTAAGAATCACTCAGTGCATCTGTCTTAACAGAGACCACTAAACTTTAACAAAAGATATGTGGCCACATTTCATTTTATCTAGAAACCACACAAAATTCACTCAAGTGAGGTGATGGGCCATGTGTGAAAAAAGCTTGCTAGAGACACACAGCTTCTGCCAGCACCTTCCTGCTCCACTGTCACTGCAAATCCATTCAAAAGGCAGATTTCTTTAGAGTAAAGACAGGATGAGACCTATGCCTGGCTGCTTTCAGTCCTCGTCCATCCTGATAATTTCCCTTATGCTTCACTCAGATTGAAGGCATGAATGTAAAGTAGCCCCATGCCAAGTCAAAGTTAAATAAATAGTCCTGGCCATAAAGTGCAATGAAGGGAGAACAAAAAAAAAAAAAAAAAAAAAAAAAAAAAAAAAAAAAAAAAAAAAAAAAAAAAAAAAAAAAAAAAAAAAAAAAAAAAGTGTGGGGAAAAACTTAGAAAAGTAAAATTAATCAAAATACAGATTATGGTACTCCAGAGGTGGGGGGTGGGGGGGCAAAAAACAGCACACCCACAGCAAAAAAGATGGCTACAGCTGAGAAAAAAAACCTGATGGCTAAGCATTTAAACTCCTCTGACCTGAACCTAAGCAGACAGTACTGTTTCCTGATGCCTTCCTGCTATATAACATTGTACTTACAATTAGACCGATACCACATTAAAACGACAGCAAGTGCAGGCACAATTCATTTGACAATTAATCTACCCTAGCTATCATTTTCACTTGTCATTAACTGCCTCTTAAATGCCCTCAATTTCATCTAACCATAGACTCTTCCTTTAAACACACACACGGGGGAATATGCCATTATAGGCATTATTCAAAGAAGCGCTTTCTGTCCCCATCATCAACCACAGCATTAATCATACTGAGAATAGTTTCTTCTCACAAATGACTGAGTTGCATAGTTGGATCTCATCAGCAGGATCCAATTTACCGGTAAGTTCACAGATAGCAGACAATACTGGGCATCTGCAGCAACACATACTGAGAGTCCTCTAGTTTTTCCCCTTTACTGATCTTTCAGAGAAAGAAAATAGATGGCGAGCACCACCAGCTCCCACTGATTTAAATAAGTGCTCTTCTCAGCATCATTAGCAGGTGGACGCAGAGTTCACACATAGCACAGTGTACTCCAAGAAAACAAGCTTTCTTGCTTCTTTTACCATTTAACTGCTCTCTAAAATCAAACGGGTTAGGCTGGAAAGGCCTTTTGGAGGTTACGTGGTCCAACTTTATGCTCAGCATAGAGACAGTTAGGCCACTTTGCTCACAGATGTGTTCAGGCAAGATCTGAATAAGTCCAAGGATGAAGACTGTACAACTTCCCTCAGCAATCTGTTCTGGTATTGGATCACCCATGTTGAGAAGAATTTGGGAAGAACCTCCCTTACTGCAATCTGACTTATTTTATTTGCCAGCCGGACTTAAGGTCTTGGAGCAGTCTTGTTTTGTGGCTCTTCATTTCCGACAGAAGCTTATGCTGAGAGTGGAAGTCACCAAACAAGGAAGAAAAATAAGTGCTATCCAGCGAGAACTGCAGTCTGCTTCTTCAGCGAGGCTCAAGACACCACACATGGGCCAGCCTCAAAGCAACCACAGCTTTCAAATGCTAATGAACAAAGGGATCAAGGACAACATATGGCAGACCTATTGCTTTCTGAGTTTAGAAGGGAATGTCTGCCTCACACAAGCTTATCTCAAATGCCCATAAAAAGTTAATGTCAAGCTCAGATTGCAAAGCAAACAGTGTTGCAAAATTATAAGGAGGGCATTAAATAATTACAAAAAAGTATAAGTAAAAGCAGTTGGCCTTTGTTCATGTACAGTGCCCTGCTTAAGAGGCTCCCTCTTAAGCCTTTTCAGGCACCCCATGAAGGACATTATATAAAGTATATCATATTCACACCCCTCTGTCAGCAGCAAGAGCTTTACATTAATTAACATAACACACAACCTTCTGGAAGAAGGATCCAGTTTAAAATTCCTCATCCAAAGTGTGGGCAACATCACCAGTTTGTTTATAATAAGAGGCATTTATCCTGCCCTCAAAGCACTTCCCAGCTACATTTTCTATAGTGGATAGAAGCATTTTTTTTCACAGCACCCAAAGCCATTACTGAAATTCAGCATTCTGAAGTCTGAAATCATCCTTTCCTTGGCCACAAAGGTTGCATTACTTCCCATCCCACACAGACTAAAAAATTTTCCATAATCCAACTAATGAGAAGAAAAATGTCACTGTAATTAACACACAAAATGATGACCTAATTAATCACTAAAGCAGCATCATGAAAAAGCTTTTGGGCTTTCAAAGTCTTCTAGCAAAGTCAGGCAGAAGGACTGCCAGGGAGCTTCTGAGGTCATTCCACTTTCGACCACCCTCAAAAAAAAGACACATTTGAAACAATGCCTTTATATCTTATCAAACAGGACTCCACTGCAATGAGATGCCTTCAACGCATCAGCGATCTCCTACGCAAGAGCAGCATCCAAGTTCTCACTTTTTGGGCTTGCGGTAGTATTGTCTCAAGCCCAGTACCCAAACTGAACCTGTAGGTAATGGTTATGTTGATACTTCCCTTAACAGCAAGGACAGTTTGCAAAACCCACCCTGCACTGTACCAGCACAAGCAAGAGAACCTGTGCTTAGACTCTTGCAGAGTCACATCCGTGACCACTGATGACAGTGGACAGAAACTTAAAAAACATTTTGCAGCATATTAGTCTAAAACTGGTGTAACAGATCAATGCTGCTAAGAGAGGCTCTCCTGTTGTCCCTAACACCGAGCTCCTTATACGCAGACCCTCTACAGGGCCGACACAACCACTTGTATCTGTATGCAGTGAAGGCTCGAGAACTGACCCAGGGTAAACCATATTGTCTTGTTCTTTTTTTATCCTGCCTAGATAGTTTTATCCTGGATCAGGCCCCTTGTCTCCTCCTTTACACACAGCTGCACAACGCAGGCTGCTCCCCACAGAAGAGACAGCAGGAATGAATGGCAGGTGAATCCTCCTGCACAGCAACACCCTCAGTGTATACCTGCTCCAAGTGATCGCAGAAGCACGGGCTGAGGAAGCACACTGGGGTAGTTTTGCCAGAGTAACATCCTTCAACTAAACCCTTATCAGCATGAGATACCAGAATCCGATACCTGTCACAGACGAATTCTTCGTGAGATTACTGTGACCTTAATCTGATTGGCTTTGATAGCTCAGAAAGTCAAGCACACGGGCATTTCTGACTGCCGAACCTTTATGGTTAGCACCCCTCAAGACAGGCAACGGAAATCTGGCCTCAAAGCTAAGGGAGAAATTGCTGCCTCAGAAGCATTATATTACATTTCTGAATTATCCTTCTAGCTATAAATTAGAAAAAGATTTTAAAGAATAAAAAAGGTAATAACACAAGGTTGCATTCTGGGATTCCCACACAGTGTCTTTCTCTCAAATATCCTGGCACTTCAGCCAATTTAATTCAGACCACCTGAACCTCTGATGTCTCTACAGTCTCTAACTGGACACACATTAGAGTCCAAAATATTTTCACATTTTGGAAGGTGTTGGGGGGACAGAATCACAACTCACTCGAGCTCCCTTTTTTCCCCCGCCAGCCAACATTTTACCTTACTCTTGGCTATTCCAACAGGTATTTACTGAGGGTTGTGAAGCTAGCACCTGTGCTAGTAGAGAGAGACAACCTTCTCTGCCTTCAGTGGGAAGAGCTCCTAAAAAGCAAGCATTTTAATTTGAAAGCTAGGATGCATGCTTCTTTTAATGAACAAAGCATTAAAAACAAGATGCCCACCTCTCACAGTTCCCTGGGAGCTGAGCTCCAGATTCTGGTGCAATCTTCAAACAGACTGCAGTCATGCTAACAATGTATTATCCTTGCTTTCAGTTCAAGATAAGGTAGGTACTTCATTACCTTAATGAGCAGATGTACTTAATGAGCAGGTACTTTGTCAATTTAGTCCTAAAGGAAGAATTAAGAGAATACAGTATTTACATTTCTACAGCAAAACCAAATTTTAGGCTCCCCACCAGCATAAGATAATAAGAAATACACATTACTGGATTTTGAAAAGCTTTTTTTTTTTTTTTTTGGTAAGTACACATCCCACAGCCCAGACTTTCAGTGGGAATAATAATTCTGGCTGCTGCTGTGAGCAACAGATTTTTTTTTTAAGCAGAAAGAGCAAAACAGCATTCTACTACATCATTTTTCAAGGGATAAAGGTGTTATTTAAACTCACAATGATTTTTACATTGTTTGGGTTATGAAGAAAGCCACTTAATGTTCTCTCTCCATTGAAGCAAATCTTGAAAGCTAGATTTGAGACCAGTGGAGATCAGAGTCCCTTATATTTACCCAAAGAATAAGAACAGCACGGGCAAAGATTCGACAAGCTATAAACAGCTGGTTCAATCTGTGCTTCAATCATGTTCCCGTAGGGCCAGTTCTTGGGGCCAAGAGAAGCTGATGCAGAGCCTATTCATGTCTTGCTTCCTGGCTGCATTAGAGCTATCAAAGATGTTGACTGTAAGGTTGAAATCCATCAATTAGGAATTGAACTCAGGCCAGCCACAGTACCAGAGAAATAATTAAGACTGTTCTCATAAACAGGACGAAACAATACGACCACTCAAAGCAAGAAACCAGCAGACCTTTTTGGATTTTGTGCTGCAACAAAAACCCCAAGATGTTTACAAGACTGCATCCTAGCTTTGCAGCCATGCTTTAATGTATTACTGAGCTCACACATAACTTGCCTGTGCCCAGCAAGGGGATTCAAGACCGAAATATCTGCAAACAAGTCAGAAAAAAAAACTTCTGACCAATAAATATTATGTCCACCTCTGAAATAAACAAAAACCACTCCCAATGCTAGCACGTATTCTCCACTATTTTTATGTTTCTACAGAGAAAGATATTTGGCAAGCAGAACAAAGTGGATGTAACACTTTTCATCAAACTTTGCCGAGTGGCCTGCAGGTTCTGGCTAACCTTCCAAAACGTTTACATCTCAAGGAAGAAACGTTTCCAATGAAACAGTCAGGAAGACAAAGGTTCACAAGTGGGTAAACTCTGCAGTGAGATGTTGAGCTTACAAGAATCACGTGAACTAAGATACTTGCTGAACTAAGGAACCTGAGACTGCCAAACAGGGGTTATGCTGCGGAAGAGTTTCCTTTCTGCCCAGCAAACAATCCTCCCTTGAACAGATGCCTCACCTCTACGGCAATCCTTACAGAGCAGCTGAAATACAGAAGTGGATACTTTCGCAAGTTTCCTCTTGAAAGGTCAACCTGTTGACTTCATGACACGAGGAAAAGAGATGAAAGTGGCAGACACAATTGCAGACATTGGAAAGCCAGACTAAGAAAGCCAGTTAAGCAAGGCTGACATCCTGGGAATAAAACACTTCCACTTAAAGTTCATCCTCACCCCAATCCAAAAAGCATTGCTTACTGTAAGGATGAAATTTTCGAGAGAGAGTGATCCCTGCAGCATGGCTTTCAAGCGCGCTGAAGAAAGCAAGTCACGGTATGGCATCTCAGGGGCATTTCTTTGCTGTGCAAACGGCTTTGCTCAAAAGCTGCATCAGCTCTAGAAACCTTAAGTCATTAAAAAAAATGAAAATAAAAGGAAGTTACTGGCAGAAAGAAGGAAGGTGACCTGGGATGCACCTGACTGGCTGAACCATGCTGCTGCGTTAGTGGAACTGGTCCATACAACGCCACTCAGCTAACAGATTTGCTCTCTGGATTTGGGCCAGTGGTAGAGACAACATTTAATTAAGCCACTGCATGAATGAGAAATAATGAAGGAAAATTATAGCAGAATGAAATTGGCTACGGCTCTGTAAGAGAAGCACACCAAGATGAATCAGCTAGTAAATAAATAGCAATAACTGAAAACTAACACTGCTGTCTCAAGAAGAAATCAGATAATGTAAAATAAATGAAATGCTGAAGTTACACAGCTAGAGAAAAACCCTAAATGTTAATAAAAATATTGGAAGCATGGCTAGAGTGCCATGAAAAGATGGAACAATGCCGTGTGAGAAAGGAGTGCTTCTTTGTTTCTGTTTTATTCTTCCGTTAAGATGTTGCTGGTCACAACGGCCTGGAAGTGAAGTCTTTCCTTTTCATTCCACCTGCCTCCTCTGTTCAGGTGCCAGCTAATGCCAGAATCTGTTCATATCAAAAATCTGTTGCTCCTAGCAAATTAACTTTCCCTACCGGAATATTGCAAGGTCAAGTGAAAAACAAGCAGCGCTAGCAGACAATCTCTGAGTAACTAAGCTCTGCTACAACCACTGTGGTATTTCAGGAACGGTGCTGTGCCAGAGTCCCTGTGTAACAAGAAAAACTTGCAACAAGAAACATACGAAATGACAATAAGGGTTGAATAACTTGGCTCCGTCAATGAGGAATGAAGTGATTACAGGTCATTAGAAAAGATCTAGAACCAAACCAGAATTCTCATCTGGAATTCACTTTCACTTTTTCAGCATCATAATTTTTTCAGGCTACCACCTGAAAACTATGATGAACTGATTCTTCAAATAGCTTACGTGCATAAAGCTTGGAAGTTTTCTTACAGCATTTTAGCAATAATTTGATCCTTAATCTTGGCAAAATTAAGTTAGAATTTTAAAGTACCAATAAAACACATTTATGAGTTTCTCTTTGGGTTTTGTTGCTTTTTTAATTAAAAAAGGAAATAATTGTTGACTGTCTTGTACTGGCCTGTGATCCGAGCTCGGTCAGACTGATTAGCAGTGACAGCATGTCAGAGGTCATTGCCATTAAACACACCTCAGTGAGCAAATCAATGGCATTGTTATTCTGCCTGTGGTAGCCCTCACAAATGGGTTTAAGAAACACAGGGAACGGACTCCAGATCACACCGGGCTAACCTGCAGCATGCCTGAGGACCCAAGCTGAGCAGTTCTGCACGGTCCTGCAGCATGCAGGCACCCAGCACAATGCTGCTGCTGGCAACCACTGCTGAAAGGAGTGACACCTGAGCATCCTTAGCCAGCTCTCATGGTTCATACTGGAGAAGCTGGAAACAAGCAAATGTCTTGGTTTTTTCAGCTTGGAAATTATAGCTTTAGATCAGTGCATTGTGAAAGGCAAGATGTTTGTATGTGTGCTTTATATATAATGATATATATATATATTTGTAAGTATATACATGTGTGTAAATATGTATATGTATTTATATATACACAGATATCCATACATGGATACACACATTCATATATGTGCATATACACACAATATACACACAGATATCCATATTTTATGTATATATGCACACTTGACCATTTATTTTCATGAACAGGCTGTAAGCTTGCCCTCCCTTTTTCATTCTCTTACTCATATTGGCAAGAAATGTGTGTGTATCCATTATGTTCATACAGACAGAGGGAAGGAGGAAAGCATGTGTGTGCCTATATATAAATATATATATGGGGGTTTTTTAACACAGTCTCAGCTGACTGTAATCCATAGGCCTCCACTCCACACAGAAGCACTTACCAGCAGGTCCCCTTTCATGTATCCTGCAGAAATGCTGCAGCCATCCATTACAACGTGACTAGGTCAGCAGCATTTAGCTCTTCTCTCCCCATGAACAGATGCTAAAATCCTTGCAGTAAAGCAGAACAATGCTGAAAGGTACTATGTGGACTGCTTGCAGCCGCTCACTTTCTAACAAATATCTGAATGGAGCCTCCTACTCTGTCAAGGTTTTCAATAAATGCAGTTCTATAGAGTGCTGGCAATTTAACATGAGCTATAGCTTCAGAGTTGGGGTGCCAGGTATCCTATGACAAAGCAGCACAGCCCAATTTGGCCTTCTTTCACCTAAGTAAAATTGTAAATATTCCTTCAGAGTGCTCCTGCCCAGACTGGCAGCAAGCATAACCATTTTATACACATCCATGCGATGCTTTTAAGTGCTTCTCCCAAACCCCCAGTCTCTCCTTTAGGATGCCAAAAGCAGCCTTGGGAGTAGTACCACCTCCAGTACAAAGAAAGAGTATCACACAGGGTGGCTCATGTGGAACGAAAGTAGCTGCAAGATGGAAGAGTGAATGAAAGCACCCAAGCGAGGATTGCAGCATATGCTACAACAGCACATAAAACACCTTAAAAAAAAAAAAAAAAATCCTATCACCTAGTTCCATACTACAAACTTACTCTCTGCTTGTTAAAAGTGTTTCAGTGAGAAAAATAAAATTACTTTAAAAATTACGATGAGACTGAATTTCAGACAATGGGGAAATTCAGTCTATTCATCATTCAGTTAATCTATTTATTCACCTTGAAAAAATCCTGATCAGAAGAAAGGCTATTAAAGAATACAGATTCAGCTGCCACCTTCCTCACTGCATAAGCAATCAGAAGACGCCCCTTTGAACCCTGTGTTAATAAAATTCTCATTAAACGCAAACCTGCACAATGTTATCTTAAAGAGGCTCATTAGCTTAAAAAAAATTACTTGTCTCAAAATGTGCTTATTTCCTCATAGGTGAGAAGGTGAGTTTTCAAACCCCTAACTGCTGCAGCTTCTTGTTTCAGCCCCATCAGTGCTGCAGCTACATCTTGCAGTCCATCATGTCTCAATTATTTATGTAAACTACAGAGACAAATCCAGAGAAGTTACAGTCACTGTTGCGGGATAGGACAGCAATAGGGATAACTCATCCCAGTATGGTATGTAAGATTTCAGCCAGATAAGGCTATTATTATTCTGTCTTCTTCAAATTTTCATTTTCTTTAGGTTGGACAGAAATTATGAATTGCCTGTAAATAGGAAACTTTGAAACATCACACTGTCAATCATCTTCACAAAAGCACAGTACCTCTAGATTTCTCCAGCTTTCAACAACTGGCTGGTCTGAAATCTATATAGTTAAGGAACCCTTCAAATACAATACTTTTACCATGAGTAGAAAACAAATGCGTAGATTAAATATCTGCCTTGTCCTGCCCTCTCTTTTTTTTTTTTTTTTTTTTTTTTTTTTTTTTTGAGAGAGAGGACATGGGATAAGTCAAAAATATGCACTTCTCTGAATTTTAATCCCTGTCCAGGCCTTCAGTCATCTCTAATTTAGACCTCTTCTAATTTCACTGAATGAAAAGTAGTCATTCATGAAAACTTCTAAATCTAGCGAAAGTTCACGTAAAATTCCAACATACACAAGCAGTTGGGTGGAGCAGGGGAAAGCTAACAAAAGCCTAGAAGAGAAATATTTTAGAGGCTTCACTGGTTCCAGACAGCACCATGCACTGAAGATGTCTGATAGAGGCTGTCCAGGGAGGGGTATCACAGCACCAGTTTTTTGGTTTTATCTTGTCTCAGTTGCATGCCGATCTCTACAAAAGCAGCTGTTAAGCCAAGAGGAAAGGAGTAAGCGTAAAATCTTGGTTGCACCAGAGGTGAGCACAAACCTCCTGTGACTACTTGCTTTTTTATCTCTTCCCAGTTTAGACTTCCTCCCTGGGTATACAGAGAATTCCCAGGGCAGACACTTTGTGTCACATTAAATGACATTAATTTGCCAACAGCTATCTGTTATGCTGCTGCTTCACTCCGAGTGCATTATCTGCCCACAAGCGTTCATTTATGTCTGTTTACAAAAAAATAAAAATAAAGATAGTACCAAAATAAATCTTCTGGAACCATACGTGATGTTATTAAGCTTACAGACTTACTAAGGGAACCTTTAAGATGGTTTATAGACACGTAAGATGTATACTGACTTGAAAGATGCCCTCAGAGAGTTCGGCCTACACAATCTCTTTTGTAGTGAGAAAAATGACAAGTACTAGCAACGTAGCAGCACTGAGCTGCTTGGTGTTGCATAGACACCAAGTGTCTGTGGTGACCAAGGAAGTGACGGACAGGTATTTTTTTCAGTATAAAAACTCCTATCTTTTATGGTTTGTTTACAAGCCAGAGATAAACAGTATATTCTCTCTCTCAACATTCTTCCATTTTCCAATCAATCAGATCCACGGGCCTCTTGCCCAGTACCCGGCTCGGTCAGTACTAGCTGCTTCAGAAGCCAGGAAAAGAAATTATTGCTGTCATGAAGGCATATAGCACAAAAACATCCCCAGATACTCCTTAGCCTTAACAAGTAGAACATAAATTCTGCCCTTGAACAGGAAGAAGAGGTTTAAGAGAATACTGAAATGTCCTTAAATAATCAGTTTTAAACACATACAAAAATCTTGCAATGTTAAAAGAGGCTTCAAATCTGCTTATTATGGCTGGCTTATAGTCCCCTTCATGGCTTCACAGAACTGCAATAGAATCACGCAACAGAAATCCATTAGGTCCACAATTGCTCTGCCAGCACAGCATTGTTCCCTACTGTATAACTTCTCCCAAGAATGCTCTGAGGATTAATTCATTACAGCTTGTGCCATGCTTTGAAGGCACTCAGTCTACAGAAGAGCTGAGAGAATTATTAGAGAGAGGACAATCAAACCCTGGTGATCTTCTCTTTATCCCAGTGGGCCCTGTTTAGAGCAACAATTTAGCCTAACAAAGAGAACAAATTCAATACAACAAATGTGAAAGTGTCACAATAAGAATGGAGTCACACACGACACAAGAATCTTTAAAATGGTTATTAACTTCTGCTCCTTACCTAATATTGACTAATGCGTGGGTCACCTTGCTTGCAGGCTCTTTCCATTGACCAGCATTGGTAGAAAGCCTTAGAACTGAAAGGAAAAGACAATTAACAGTGCTGGCACAGAACTGACAATTTTCTAATCCAAAATGTCAAAGAAATCTGCTTTGGTGAGATGGCAGTCTGGGAACCACATCAAAACAAAGGTCATCTGTAATCCAGGGCAGAAGTTCCCTTCAAAGCCCATCTAAGAAATGTAACGAACATGGAAGAGGTGAACAGAACAAGATCGTGACTAGGAGACAGGAAGCAGGGGGGGACAGAAGAGCCTGGATTCTCCTAATTGTTTTAATCACTACATATTAAAGTTCATTTACTACATCCTCTGATTTAAACTCAGTCCAGCAGTGATGGATTCTTTGCCTCCCTATTTATCTGAAATTGCAGAGAGGGATTCCACACCAGCCTAGGGAAAAATGCTCCCTGTAGGAACAAGGGCATTGTTCTGTTGCATAGATGGTCTCAGACAGATTTGTGAGCAGATCTGAAAACATTCTGCAAAAGGAAGAACATCTAGGGAATTAAATTCTTTCTGCCAGAGCACCCAAAGTATGTATTTAGGTCAGAATCTGTAGTGTTTCTATGGTGGCAGTTACCTGCACATCTCTTGGTAAGTACCAAAACAACAGATTCTGTAGGACATTTTTCAATTTATTTTCGATGTTGCCTGAAGAGAAGTGAGTTTTCTACGGATCTGTATATACAGGGTTTTCTGGAGAGTTAACTTCCAGAAGAAAGGTTCACCTTCACCTTAGAAGTGAAGGAACAGCACATAATTTAGGATTATCTAGAAACACAGATGCTAGAAGTGAATCCATAACACAGTGTCTGCATACTCACGCCTATTATTGTATGAGAGAAGCTTTCAGTCCTGAAGATCTGGATAAAGTTCAGATTCAGGCCAAGAAAAATAAATAAAAACATAACTAGATTCCACCTCTGCTCCCAACATAGAAAGTTTCAACTGCATTAACAATATAACTAAAGGATAAAGTAGCTTTCTCATCTGCACTAACAAATGTCCCAAGACAGAAGGGTGACTGTAGTCCTGGTGAGATGGATTGACAAGCCAAGGGAAGCTGTCAGGACACTGGGCTAAACTGTGGCTTTCATCAACTTGAGACAGTGCTACCTTCTCACTTCCTAGCGCTACCATTATGTGTCAACTGCAGAAAAAAAGATACCAGCTCTCAGTAACATTATTTTGTCAAACAGTAGGTACTGTACTTGAATATCTGAAGTAATATATTCAGAGAGGGTTTCCATTCAGGCATCTACAACATTAAGTCAAAGGGGTTTGCGCTGCGTAGCAGGATGGAAAACATTCATGTGACAAATGAATTGTTTCAACACGTCAGATGTGCCCATTGCAGCCCAACTAAGTATTTGAATGCATTATTCTTCTATTCCACTTCCCTTCAGCTTCCACAGTCGATGGCTTTGAAAAATTGCTGGTTAGTAAAAGCCCCTCATCTTACTAGCTGCAATTCTTGGGATTAGGAAATGGATTAGCAAAAAATCTTATGTGCTCAGAGGGCACAAAAAAGGCCAAGTGATCTCTTATATAATGGATGAAAAAAGTTTGTACAAAAGGGTAGCTCATTTTGCCTTGCAATTGCAGGGAGTATTCAGCTACTTTTATTTAGGTGAGTATGGTTCTCTCCCACATCAGAAGAGTGCTGTGGCCAACTGTCTCTCGCCTACTTGCCCTTTAACTCCCCCTGTACGCTTATATAAACTCCTGTTGTTCACTGGCTGATCACACTGAAAAGGGAGCAAGAGGCGAAGGGAAGAAAGATCCTTCTAGAACAAAGCAAACAAAGAACACAGCCGCATTCTTTTCTTCACAGCTTCAAGCATGCATGCTCTACACCAGTGCTGCCACAGCTACCCTTGGCTGCAGGCTCCTCTGTATACACAGCCTGATTATGCCTCTATGCATTCCTTGCTCTCCTTTGTTCCTCTTTTCCCTGTCGGGTGGCACTTGGTGGCATTCCAGAATGCCTCTCTCTCTTTGAAGGATGGCAATTTTGCCAGTAGGCACATTCTTCAGTACAGTGATTTGCTTGTCATTGCAGGCAGGTTTGTGAGGGCTGTTTTCTTGGTTTGTTTTGGCAATGAGTGCAGTAGATGTGATTTGTCTAGCACAGCAAGCTTCTTGTTATGAGTTTCTCAAATTCTTTTCCAAATTCTTGTTTGTACTGAGTGTTCCTCCGTGATGGCTGGTTCTGCAGCATGTAACCTGTGCTCTGACTTGAAACTGTAGACTGTGATAGATGCAAACTACACAAAGATGCATGAAATACCTAGTTGTGTCAACAAATTTATATTTCCAGCCACAGTAAGTGGCTGCTAGAGAGGCAGTGGGTTTGCTACTATTTTTTTTTCTGACTATAAAAATGTATCCCTTTAACGAATGTATCCCTCTCTCAATTCTTAATTTACCAAACACGTCCTAGTACACAAAACAGGTCCACTTACCAAGACACACATGAGCAGCAGGTGGACAGAAAAGACACAAACAGCCCTCCACCATCACCTTCACTTCTAGTCAACAGTAGTCCTGGACAGTCAAGAGGCACTCACCCATAGAATAAAGGTTGTCAAAATTCTGATGCATTCGAATGATTTCGTAATACAGCTCATCGTAGCTGCTGGGAGTGGGAAGAAAGGTGTCTCCATAAGTGATGAACATGTTGAACAGGTTCACAACCTATACAAGGAAGCAAAAAGAAGTTACAACAGGAATATTTACACAAAATCTACTCTGCAACAGAAATAATAAAAACTATGTCCCAAACCTTCAAAGAAATAACTCTCAGTTGCATTACACAGAACTATATTACTTCATTGCTTTGCCTATTATTTTCCTTATAGTACAGAAGAGATAGACAAGAAACTTAAATACTATCATATCTGGGGCCAGGAAAACACGGTTGTTTTATTATTTTGTACACAAAGGGCCACAGAACAAGAAAACGCATTACCAAATGTGAAAAATTAAACTAAGCCTTTTCTCACCTAGGCTTGTTTACTTCTATGAACAGACACTATAGCTAAGTCCAAGCACTGTCCTTTCCAAACATCTAGCAAAAACAACCAAAATTATATTCCTCAGCTTTGTGACCTTGTTCTTACCAGGTCAGAAATTCCAAATTCTTTCCTAAGATTCATTCAAGATTAAGTTGTTTAAAATAAGAGGATTTGCTTTGTCTGTACTCACCATAAGAGCAAGGGTGAAGATATTGTGCTTAGCCAGCAACACAGTCTCATTAGACATGAGGAACTTTAACAAGTTGATCAAAGCTAGGAGAAAATAATACATATTTTTAAAATAAAACTAAAAGCAAAGTCATTCTCAACAAGTGACTGAAATACAGATGCATTTTCATAGTATAAACTAACTTAAATGCCAGCTGCTCACCTCTCAGAAATAAACAATTTACATGTGGGGTTTGGGGTTTCTTTGTGGCTAAAATACTGTGCTGGACAGGTAAGTGACAGCTATTTTACTGTCTCACATTTATTCTCCTTCACTGACTTCCCAATCTAATCTGCTCAGGCTCAAGGTAAGTCTCTTGTCATCTCCTTCAGTTCACGGGAGGTTGTTCCATCTGCCAGATCCTGAAGTGAGCTTTGGGGTTGGTGAATCTGTCTTGCTTCTGCTTCATACATCACCAACATGATGTATGCACAGTCAGCCCCAAACTGTCACTTTTGTTGATATATGCAGTTAAAAAAAAAGTAACAAAAAACCCCCACAGCATAGCTTTGCTGTAGCTCTATGTCAATGCTGCTGCAACAGTACAAGGAAGGATGTAGCACTTTATTGTGTCAGTTATCTGGGGCTGTGCGGTAAAGATTACAGATCTGGTTCACACTTGTCTTAAAAAAAAACCAAGCCAAACAACAAAAGCTCCTGCTGTAACCACCCAAAATCAGTTAGCGATAGTGGGAATTAACAAAAAGGTTGGCTAAAAGAGCTTTAATCAAACAGACTTTACAATGAACAATTGTATTCCGTATGTTTGAATAAAATGAAAGTTCTTTATCTTGTTGTTTCTAGTTCTTGAAAATTTCAAAAAAAAATAAAGCTGTTTTCTTCTGCATTATAGCTGCTCAGGACTGAAAGCTGATACCTGCCTAGAACAGAGTCTCAATGTACTCACTGCTCTGAAGTCAACAAATTTCAAGACTTAAAACATCTGAATTAGATGGCCTGCAAAGTCAAGCTGGAATGCTAGACAGACTTTTTAAACAAGGTTTTTAATTACCTACTAATTAGTAACTGCATCTAACAGAATAACACCAAACATTGCTCCAATTTCTCATAGGTACAACCAGAATTTGTTACTCTGTTCTTCCCCACACCATTACACAAGTGTTAAATGCTAACTAGTAACCTGTGAGAAAACCAACTCTGGTCTGGGAGAACCCCATAGCGGATACAGAACAGACCATTCATCTCAGCCCAAAGATACAGGCTATGAAATAGGAGGAGATAAAGCACAGCGAACAGGAATGAGATAAGGGCAAAATTTAGATACCCTTGCCCTTTCAGGATTACAAAGTATTCACAAAAGGTAAAACCAAGAAAACCTACAGTAAAAAGACAGATGTGAGGAGACTGTTAAGATCTGGAATTAAACAAAATTGTTAGATTCTGAATACAGTCCTGCAACAACTACCTTCCAATACTAGAAGTTCACCAGGAGTATAAAAAGTTTATGTATGCCCTCCAAAAGGGAAGCCTTCAGCCCTAGTGTGGGTATTTACTCATCGCAGACAGAAGTTACTTCTATTCAATCTACCAACTGGTGGCTTGATGCTGAACTGCAAACCAGAACAAACAAAGTTCTCTGGAAACTCCAGACATGCACGTGATTTATCTTTCAGAGCTATTCCAGGATTTAACAATGAGCAGTAGCATCTCTCCCTTCCATGACAGCAGCCCACCTGTTAATATACCCACTGTGGGGTATATTAACACCTTTTCAGTCCAGCCACAGAACTCCTCATACCATCATCACTTCATCACCAGACCAAAGCTCCTGGGACCAAAAGCAGAGCCTGGATTGCACAATAATCCAGCTCTGGAAATACTCCTGTCAGGTATTTTTCTGTAAAACAGCCGTTTCAAGACAAAGAAGTAGCAGGTACAGATGGGCTCTCACTGGAGTAGATATCCAGCTAAAAACAGGTTGCCAAGGTAACCAAGCCTCCACAGCAAAACGTAGAGTCTCCCGCAGTCAGTGCCTTGGACTGAAGACAGCTGCCCTGCATCTGTCACAGCAGCTTACCGGTCATCTCTCTATTTATAAGCATGGTTTTACCTCTTTCCCAGCCACGCAAGTCCACATAGCCACATCGCCTGACCAGGCACTGCTGTTCAACTATGAGCAGCTGGAGCTTCTGAAAGCAGAGGAGCAGAGCTCTGGATTTCCTATACCAAGTGGTGTGAAGTGTCTTGTTCGTCCCATCACCTCTCACTCTCCCACCACAACCCTGCTGAAAGATCTTTGCCAGTGGGTCATCACACAGCACGAGAAGCCCCTGAACACACAAACACAGCTGCCTGTGGTTGGGAGATGCTATTTTTAAGAGAACGAGCGTAATCATCATTTGTCTAGAACATGAGCACTCACCGACTGACAGGGACAAGTACCCCACTGCTGCCCACTGCAGTATTTCTCAGATACCACCTTGAAGCACTTAAGCTGCTTTGTATTGGTGACAACACCTGAAGGAGAACTGTTGCTCTGTTCTACCCCAACAACAGCTCCTATGTTCGTTCCAGACATTGTGATGAATTTGCTCGTGTTTAATTTTCCTGTTCCAGCTAGAAAGAAGATGAGATTTCCGCTGCTTGGAATCAATCTTTATACCTGAATTACACTGCATCATAGCCCACTCACAGCCAGTCTGTGCTGTTCTTTCCCTAAGAACTAGGAGGGAGAGGGACGTGCTTCACATGAAGAAACACAGAGCTGGGCTCTGAGCTGGTCAGAAGAGCTAATCCACCAGTTTTACAGTCACTGTGTGCACAAATCTATCCAACTCTTTGAAAACCACACATTCCTAAAAAAGTTGTAGTGCTCTAATTAGGGTATACACTACATCAATGCTCAAAGAACAACCGATCTTTTTCTACACCAGCACATTCTGCACCAGCCTCTGCTCAAGTGGCTCTACGGAACATGAACACTGTGGCAAACGAGTCCCTAAATCGATGGGCACCTGTGTCTCCGTGGTTTGCTTGTAAGGCTGACCCCGCACTGAAAATGAGGCCAGCTATGCCCTGAAGTTTTTAGATCCAGCTTCAGAGACCCAGTGCCCTTCAGTGACAATTACACACACACACAAAATAAACCCTCAGAGCAAAAGCCCAACTGGCTGAATGCCCCTCCGTCCCTGAGCTCCAACAGGGCACTGCTGCTGCTACTCCCAAGCAGTATGAAGCCAAACCAGATGTGTCACTTTTTCCCTGCTGCAATCAACTGTTCTCCTCTCGCATCCTACCTGCAGGCTGCCCTCTCACACTAGCCAGGAAATGATCCATGTTTTTCCCCAACAGAGGGGCAGTTCTCAGCTGTGCAGGTAGACAGAACTGTGGCTCTTACTTAGGCTCAGCCACATTATCCTAAATTTGTGCTGCAGGATTTAACAGTGATGAATGGTTGGACCATGAGATCTATTGCAATATTAACTAGAAAATAGTACCATTTTTGCAACTGCCTCTAGAGCCCTTTTTTTTTTCCCCCCATTAAAGATACCCGTCTTTAGCATCCCTTACCAGGACACAATACACCCACTATGATGAGTCTTGAAACACCCATAACATCACAATGTAATACAAGTGTCACTAGAACTTCTTTAGGAACAACAGCAGGAGGCTGTAACTAAGCTAAACCAGCAGCCATCAGTATTTGCCTGCAAGCTCCTGATTTTGTGACCTCAGCTGAGCACACTGGCTACGCTTCTTAAATCAACAAGAAGAGAAGATGGCCTTGAACACCTACATTCACAGCCTCAAAACCAAGTAGAAAAGCATGTTGAGTAGACACTTAAATTAGACATGAAGCCATATGATTGGCTGCATGTGAAAGTGGTATAAAGCATACAGGCTGGTTTTTAGGCAATCTTCTCTCCCAAGGATTATTATAGCCAAAGGATGAAAAGTGACATCACCAGCTTTTACAGATACCGTCCCTGCTTTTTAAACTGAAATGACTGCAGTGAAAGAGGCTCTTAGCTCCTCAGCCACACAGCTGCTTTTGAGGACAGACACTTTCCCTTATCGGCTCTTGTGGCCAGCCCGCCTGTGAGGTGCAATAGTACTCCTGCTCAGTTATTTGCTGCCCTTCTTACAGCCAATCCTCTGCAAGAAGACTGTGGGCTGCCAGCATCTCTTCTCTTCTACCAGGAAGCAAGTAATTCCTGTTACAGATAGATGCCCTTCACTTCCTCCTCCTCCTCCTCCTATTCCTCCACCTGTAGCAGACTTACCTTCTCTCCCTGTAAGCCTTGTTTCAAACAAAGTATACTCAGCCCCAGCACATTTGGGATTCACACAAAGTTCTTGTTCTATTTAGCGTCACAGTGTTCACTGTCTGGATCATGTGTAATGCAACAGGAGTGTGGAGGTAGCTTAAGCAGAGGAAAGGAGTAGTACCATCCCTTAGGCAAGTCAGACTGTAGCAGACTCTGCCAAGAGCATCAGAAGGCTCTGATGTGTTATTGTACAACAGAGCAGGAGAGAATAGCCCTGAGACACACATCAATGAGAGTTTGGATGGGTTGAGCACAGTATGGAGGCCTGTCACCACATGCGCTGCGCTTACAAGTAAAAAATCTTCTAATGGTGCATATAATGGCCTTCAACAAAGGAGCAAGGGAGAAAAAGAGATGTGAGGGCTCCTCAGCCACAGTATAACATCGATTAGCAGGATCCTTTTAGCACTCTACTCAAATTTTCTACCCTCCAACTCTCAGGGCACACTGGGAAGAACAGTTATTTTCCCATTCCCTCTGGAAGTGACCATTGTACCAACAGTATATTCAATGTCCTCCTTTCAGTGTTTCAACTCACAACACCCTTTGGATGATCCTCACCCACATGTCACTACAGGGCAGCTGATAATGACATCTGGGCAACACTTCCATGCTGCAGAGAAATCCTCTGCCTATGAGTGCTTCAGCAGCACAGTAGCCAACCTCAACCTCTCAGCCTGTTCACATATACATACTCTCAAGGCAGGGTCCACACCACTCATTGTAGCACATGGTAAGCCAGATCTGGTAAGGATTAGTGCACTAGACCAGAACTGAGAAGAAACTGGATTCAGTTCCTCAGGAAGCAGCACTTCGGTCTTTCTGTGCTTCAGCTCCTCCAACATGAAAGAGAAAACAGCACCATTCTATCTGCAACAGCACTGGAAGCACATAAATAGATCAACACAAACAGCCCTGGCTGTGCCCAGTCAGACGAAAGGCCCACCTACGCCCAATATTCTGTCTCTAACCAGTCAACATCAAATGCCTATGGAAAAGTAATAGGCCAAACAATGCTTTCTCCTAACAGTCTTTCAGATTGCAAAATTCAGTACGATCCCCTTACACGAGGGAAACTACAGCACAGAGTGTGGAAATAACAGACTCTCACGACACAACAATACCATCACCCCGGACCAGTCCACTCTCCTACTCCACACTGGAAGGCACAAGGGCTGAACTAGGATAACCATATATCCCACTGTGCTGTTATGAGGAGTAAGAGAGACCCCAGAACAGAGTAACCACCTGTAATAAATGCTATACCTGAAGAGAAATTCCAAAGTTGGGAAGCAAAAGGCTCAAATATGATATACTGAGATGACCAGAGTGTTGAGAGGGTGCAGATCTGGCTATGTTCAGCACAGGCAGACGCTCAGCAGAACAGTGATCAAAACAAACTCAGCAGGAGATTAATATCTACAGATAGGGTTTGACAGAAAAAAAAACCCAAAAGAGGTAGTTTCCAGATAGAGGAATAGGAAACGTGTCTGAGAAATAGCTACATGGCTATTACAAACTAATGCACCAGAACCCCCCAAGGCACAAACTATCCCAGCATCCTTGGACAAGTGAACCAATTACTCAGGGACAGCGCTTGCAGCTTCCTGTCAATCAGCCAAAGCGCTAGGAAACAAGACTATTGCACCATTGCTGCAGTCACCTCTCAAGGGAGCAGGGGAAGCAATAAAAGCTCTGTCAACATCACTATTCAACATGCTTCCGCTCCTTCCCTCTGCTCTGATAAGGAGGGAGCACCCTGCTCATGCTTGAAACAATTCACCTGGCTGGACGGCACCTCTAACTGCTGCCTCCCTGCTTGCTGCCACAGGGACTGCCGAATTCCTGCTCCCGGCCACCAAGGCTCTGCGGCAGACAGCAGCCGGCTATCGGCAGGCTCCCCGTCACCAGCAGCTCAGCACTCGAGCAGTTCCCCCTTCTCCCTGTGACTCTCAGGGTTTAAGCATGAAAGCAGCCTGTGTTCTTAATGAGAAAAAGCAGCTTGCCAGAGAGCTGGAGCCCATGCTGGCATAACCCATCGCTCCCAGGATCACTGAAGTAGGCCACTTCACTTCCAACCCTTTACTTCCTTTGCACAGTCCCCATCCCCAATACTCACTGTTCCCACCTAACTGCACCCGACGGTGTGAAAATGGCAAGCTTAGTGGAAATGCTGATTGCTGATACCAGAGCAATGCTGCTTGATAGCAATCCAGCAAAGCAGTAAGAAAGAAACCAAATTTTCCAACTTCAGCTAAAGTTCAGATGAACAATACGTTTTTTTTTTT
>JAAGAY010144511.1:0-13884 GCA_011801015.1 Ardeotis arabs | reverse complement strand
TTGGCAACCAGGGCCAAACTCTTTATCATCAGTATTAAAATATGTTAAAATAAAGTGAAGGTAAGTAGAATTAAGTAATAGAACACTAAGAAGGATTTAAGTAAAAGGAGATGCTTCCTAAAAATGTCCTATGGAGGGAATTGAGAACATCCTCTTTTACAAGAAAGCCCCTGAGTTTTCACACCTAGTTCATCAGAATACTGAAGGATTTTGCTGTTTTTTGCAAACCTAGAGCTAAACATCTCTGCCCTCAGGGTGCTAATACAAGACCTGTGAAGTCCTGTCCATGTCCTTCTTAGCACAGAAAGAAGTCATAAGCACAGCTGAAATAGTCAAAACATCATTCTGAAAAGAAAACATCTCTTCCTCTTTCAAGCATACAATACATGAAGTAGTACTGGAAAAAACTGCTCAGGATACACACTTAAGCTAGATGCTAGCTCTCATTCCTCAGTTTTGCACACCGAGGTATGGTTCTAGGAAGGCCTTCAAATAAGAGAACAGGAAAAGGATATTTAGTCCATCCCTGATAGTTAAACATCCTGAACAGTTCCCCTTCCAGACCATGCAATGATTTCTAACACAAAGTTTCTATCCAGTAACACTTCCCAGTCTCCCTAACCCTCTAACCCCAGACCTCATCCTACCTCGTCCCTGCTCTACTCAGGGCCTATTCCTCCTAACATGCTATCACCTCCAATTAATCTTATAGCATCACAGAACCATTTCAGTTAGAAGGGACCTTTAAAGGTCATCTAGTCCAACTCCTCTGCAAGGAGCAGGGACATCTCCAACTCCATCAGGTTGTTCAGAGCCTCATCCAATCCGGCCTTGAACGTTTCCAGGGATGGGGCATCAACTACCTCTCTGGGTAACCTGTCCCATTGTTTCACCACCTTCATTGTAAAAAATTTCTTCCTTATATCTAGTCTAAATCTACCCTCTTTTAGTTTAAAGCCATTACACCTTGTCCTATCACAACAGGCTCTGGTAAAAAGATTGTCCCCATCCTTCTTATAAGCCCCCTTTAAGTACTGAAAGGTCACAATAAGGTCTCACTGGAGCCTTCTCTTCTGCAAGCTGAACAACCCCAGCTCTCATTCTTTCTTCATAGGAGAGATCATCTTCGTGGTCCTCCTATGGACTCGCTCCAACAGGTCCCTGTCCTTCTTATGTTGGGGGCCTCAAAGCTGAACGTAGTATTCCAGGTGGGGTCTCACAAGAGCAAAGTAGAGGGGCAGAATCACCTCCCTCAACCTGCTGGCCACGCTTCTTTTGATGCAGCCCAGGATGCGGTTGGTCTCTAGGCTGCGAGCGCACATTGTCAGTTCATGTCCAGCTTTTCATCCACCAGTACCCTCATGTCCTTCTTGGCAGTGATGCTCTCAATCCCTTCACCCCCCAGCCTGTACTGATACCAGGGGTTGCTCTGACTCACATGCAGGACCTTGCACCCGGTTGAACTTCATGAGGTTCGCACGGGCCCAGCTCTCCAGCCTGTCAAGATCCCTCTAGATGGCATCCCTTCACTCCAGTGTGTCGACCACACCAGACAGCTTGGTGTCGTCGTTGAAGTTGATAAGGAGGCACTCTATCCCACTGTCCATATCGCTAACAAAGATGTTAAACAGCACCAGTCCCAATACTGAGCCCTGAGGAATGCCACTCATCACCCATCTCCACCTGGACGTTGAGCCGTTGATCGTAACTTTTTGAGTGCGACCATCCAGCCAATTTCTCATCCCCCAAGTGGTCCATCCATCAAATCCATGTCTCTCCAATTTAGAGACAAGGATGTCATGCTGGACAATGTTAAATGCTTTGGCAAATTTTAGGCTCTTCATCCTCCAAGGTCAAGATCCCCTCCAGCTCCAAAGACCTACCCATACCATCAACTCAGAATTCCCGTTCCCGTTGCAGCTGCTCAGCAACTCACCTTTAACCAGCCTGGACACAGTTCTCGCCTCTTTCTCCCTCAGTTCGTGGTGCTCCTACTGAACTACCACTGGGAACTACAGAGGGAGCCCATCCTTCCCCCTTCCAGCCTCATTCCTCAGTGAAGTGTCACTCTCTTTAAAAAGTCTGCATCACCTTGTACTCAAACAACTCGTGAGATCCCAAATCTCCAGCATGGCATATGCCTGTGTTCTTAATGAGAAAAAGCAGCTTGCCAGAGAGCTGGAGCCCATGCTGGCATAACCCATCGCTCCCAGGATCACTGAAGTAGGCCACTTCACTTCCAACCCTTTACTTCCTTTGCACAGTCCCCATCCCCAATACTCACTGTTCCCACCTAACTGCACCCGACGGTGTGAAAATGGCAAGCTTAGTGGAAATGCTGATTGCTGATACCAGAGCAATGCTGCTTGATAGCAATCCAGCAAAGCAGTAAGAAAGAAACCAAATTTTCCAACTTCAGCTAAAGTTCAGATGAACAATACGTTTTTTTTTTTCTTAAAAGTAAAAATACCCACACACCCATAAGCTTAATTCCTCTTTAGAGGAAATGGAAGTATTGAGCTCAATTCTATTCTGTCTGACAGTGCAGGTTCGCACTGTTAATTAAATAGGAGTCTTGGGAGTTAAGGTTGCACATTTTTGCATGGGGTTTTAAAACAGAAAAGAGGGAGCATCTGGAGAAGGAGCAGAAACGCTGTGTGAGAACATGGAACAACAGCAAAGTAAGGGACCTGGGAGCGCTGCTCTTGAAAACAAAAAGGGGACAGGGATAAATCACTGCATTCTGAATGCTGCAGCCACTCCGTGTAGACAATGAAATGGCTGTGAACAGCTCTGGCTGTAACACTTGTGTCATAAATGGGACTGTTTCCCAGGAAAAATTATCACGCTATCTCTACTAGGTCACCATGATCTGCAAACTGTTAGGGATTCACAATCAAATTCTCCAGTGTTAGCTAGCTTTATTTAAAAAGTAATTTGCAGGACAGAGCAACATACCAAAACGAGACTTGCCAGGCTGAGGCAGGATGACCAAGCGGTTACTAGACATCTGTCCATTGAATTCCCTTTGTGCTCATCTGAGCAAGGCTCTGTTGATGATGAATTCCCATCCTGATCCTACCAGGTGATCAATAACGGACACAACTCTTGTATTACTCTTTTTCCCTCCCTTGGCAACCAGGGCCAAACTCTTTATCATCAGTATTAAAATATGTTAAAATAAAGTGAAGGTAAGTAGAATTAAGTAATAGAACACTAAGAAGGATTTAAGTAAAAGGAGATGCTTCCTAAAAATGTCCTATGGAGGGAATTGAGAACATCCTCTTTTACAAGAAAGCCCCTGAGTTTTCACACCTAGTTCATCAGAATACTGAAGGATTTTGCTGTTTTTTGCAAACCTAGAGCTAAACATCTCTGCCCTCAGGGTGCTAATACAAGACCTGTGAAGTCCTGTCCATGTCCTTCTTAGCACAGAAAGAAGTCATAAGCACAGCTGAAATAGTCAAAACATCATTCTGAAAAGAAAACATCTCTTCCTCTTTCAAGCATACAATACATGAAGTAGTACTGGAAAAAACTGCTCAGGATACACACTTAAGCTAGATGCTAGCTCTCATTCCTCAGTTTTGCACACCGAGGTATGGTTCTAGGAAGGCCTTCAAATAAGAGAACAGGAAAAGGATATTTAGTCCATCCCTGATAGTTAAACATCCTGAACAGTTCCCCTTCCAGACCATGCAATGATTTCTAACACAAAGTTTCTATCCAGTAACACTTCCCAGTCTCCCTAACCCTCTAACCCCAGACCTCATCCTACCTCGTCCCTGCTCTACTCAGGGCCTATTCCTCCTAACATGCTATCACCTCCAATTAATCTTATAGCATCACAGAACCATTTCAGTTAGAAGGGACCTTTAAAGGTCATCTAGTCCAACTCCTCTGCAAGGAGCAGGGACATCTCCAACTCCATCAGGTTGTTCAGAGCCTCATCCAATCCGGCCTTGAACGTTTCCAGGGATGGGGCATCAACTACCTCTCTGGGTAACCTGTCCCATTGTTTCACCACCTTCATTGTAAAAAATTTCTTCCTTATATCTAGTCTAAATCTACCCTCTTTTAGTTTAAAGCCATTACACCTTGTCCTATCACAACAGGCTCTGGTAAAAAGATTGTCCCCATCCTTCTTATAAGCCCCCTTTAAGTACTGAAAGGTCACAATAAGGTCTCACTGGAGCCTTCTCTTCTGCAAGCTGAACAACCCCAGCTCTCATTCTTTCTTCATAGGAGAGATCATCTTCGTGGTCCTCCTATGGACTCGCTCCAACAGGTCCCTGTCCTTCTTATGTTGGGGGCCTCAAAGCTGAACGTAGTATTCCAGGTGGGGTCTCACAAGAGCAAAGTAGAGGGGCAGAATCACCTCCCTCAACCTGCTGGCCACGCTTCTTTTGATGCAGCCCAGGATGCGGTTGGTCTCTAGGCTGCGAGCGCACATTGTCAGTTCATGTCCAGCTTTTCATCCACCAGTACCCTCATGTCCTTCTTGGCAGTGATGCTCTCAATCCCTTCACCCCCCAGCCTGTACTGATACCAGGGGTTGCTCTGACTCACATGCAGGACCTTGCACCCGGTTGAACTTCATGAGGTTCGCACGGGCCCAGCTCTCCAGCCTGTCAAGATCCCTCTAGATGGCATCCCTTCACTCCAGTGTGTCGACCACACCAGACAGCTTGGTGTCGTCGTTGAAGTTGATAAGGAGGCACTCTATCCCACTGTCCATATCGCTAACAAAGATGTTAAACAGCACCAGTCCCAATACTGAGCCCTGAGGAATGCCACTCATCACCCATCTCCACCTGGACGTTGAGCCGTTGATCGTAACTTTTTGAGTGCGACCATCCAGCCAATTTCTCATCCCCCAAGTGGTCCATCCATCAAATCCATGTCTCTCCAATTTAGAGACAAGGATGTCATGCTGGACAATGTTAAATGCTTTGGCAAATTTTAGGCTCTTCATCCTCCAAGGTCAAGATCCCCTCCAGCTCCAAAGACCTACCCATACCATCAACTCAGAATTCCCGTTCCCGTTGCAGCTGCTCAGCAACTCACCTTTAACCAGCCTGGACACAGTTCTCGCCTCTTTCTCCCTCAGTTCGTGGTGCTCCTACTGAACTACCACTGGGAACTACAGAGGGAGCCCATCCTTCCCCCTTCCAGCCTCATTCCTCAGTGAAGTGTCACTCTCTTTAAAAAGTCTGCATCACCTTGTACTCAAACAACTCGTGAGATCCCAAATCTCCAGCATGGCATATGCCTGTGTTCTTAATGAGAAAAAGCAGCTTGCCAGAGAGCTGGAGCCCATGCTGGCATAACCCATCGCTCCCAGGATCACTGAAGTAGGCCACTTCACTTCCAACCCTTTACTTCCTTTGCACAGTCCCCATCCCCAATACTCACTGTTCCCACCTAACTGCACCCGACGGTGTGAAAATGGCAAGCTTAGTGGAAATGCTGATTGCTGATACCAGAGCAATGCTGCTTGATAGCAATCCAGCAAAGCAGTAAGAAAGAAACCAAATTTTCCAACTTCAGCTAAAGTTCAGATGAACAATACGTTTTTTTTTTTCTTAAAAGTAAAAATACCCACACACCCATAAGCTTAATTCCTCTTTAGAGGAAATGGAAGTATTGAGCTCAATTCTATTCTGTCTGACAGTGCAGGTTCGCACTGTTAATTAAATAGGAGTCTTGGGAGTTAAGGTTGCACATTTTTGCATGGGGTTTTAAAACAGAAAAGAGGGAGCATCTGGAGAAGGAGCAGAAACGCTGTGTGAGAACATGGAACAACAGCAAAGTAAGGGACCTGGGAGCGCTGCTCTTGAAAACAAAAAGGGGACAGGGATAAATCACTGCATTCTGAATGCTGCAGCCACTCCGTGTAGACAATGAAATGGCTGTGAACAGCTCTGGCTGTAACACTTGTGTCATAAATGGGACTGTTTCCCAGGAAAAATTATCACGCTATCTCTACTAGGTCACCATGATCTGCAAACTGTTAGGGATTCACAATCAAATTCTCCAGTGTTAGCTAGCTTTATTTAAAAAGTAATTTGCAGGACAGAGCAACATACCAAAACGAGACTTGCCAGGCTGAGGCAGGATGACCAAGCGGTTACTAGACATCTGTCCATTGAATTCCCTTTGTGCTCATCTGAGCAAGGCTCTGTTGATGATGAATTCCCATCCTGATCCTACCAGGTGATCAATAACGGACACAACTCTTGTATTACTCTTTTTCCCTCCCTTGGCAACCAGGGCCAAACTCTTTATCATCAGTATTAAAATATGTTAAAATAAAGTGAAGGTAAGTAGAATTAAGTAATAGAACACTAAGAAGGATTTAAGTAAAAGGAGATGCTTCCTAAAAATGTCCTATGGAGGGAATTGAGAACATCCTCTTTTACAAGAAAGCCCCTGAGTTTTCACACCTAGTTCATCAGAATACTGAAGGATTTTGCTGTTTTTTGCAAACCTAGAGCTAAACATCTCTGCCCTCAGGGTGCTAATACAAGACCTGTGAAGTCCTGTCCATGTCCTTCTTAGCACAGAAAGAAGTCATAAGCACAGCTGAAATAGTCAAAACATCATTCTGAAAAGAAAACATCTCTTCCTCTTTCAAGCATACAATACATGAAGTAGTACTGGAAAAAACTGCTCAGGATACACACTTAAGCTAGATGCTAGCTCTCATTCCTCAGTTTTGCACACCGAGGTATGGTTCTAGGAAGGCCTTCAAATAAGAGAACAGGAAAAGGATATTTAGTCCATCCCTGATAGTTAAACATCCTGAACAGTTCCCCTTCCAGACCATGCAATGATTTCTAACACAAAGTTTCTATCCAGTAACACTTCCCAGTCTCCCTAACCCTCTAACCCCAGACCTCATCCTACCTCGTCCCTGCTCTACTCAGGGCCTATTCCTCCTAACATGCTATCACCTCCAATTAATCTTATAGCATCACAGAACCATTTCAGTTAGAAGGGACCTTTAAAGGTCATCTAGTCCAACTCCTCTGCAAGGAGCAGGGACATCTCCAACTCCATCAGGTTGTTCAGAGCCTCATCCAATCCGGCCTTGAACGTTTCCAGGGATGGGGCATCAACTACCTCTCTGGGTAACCTGTCCCATTGTTTCACCACCTTCATTGTAAAAAATTTCTTCCTTATATCTAGTCTAAATCTACCCTCTTTTAGTTTAAAGCCATTACACCTTGTCCTATCACAACAGGCTCTGGTAAAAAGATTGTCCCCATCCTTCTTATAAGCCCCCTTTAAGTACTGAAAGGTCACAATAAGGTCTCACTGGAGCCTTCTCTTCTGCAAGCTGAACAACCCCAGCTCTCATTCTTTCTTCATAGGAGAGATCATCTTCGTGGTCCTCCTATGGACTCGCTCCAACAGGTCCCTGTCCTTCTTATGTTGGGGGCCTCAAAGCTGAACGTAGTATTCCAGGTGGGGTCTCACAAGAGCAAAGTAGAGGGGCAGAATCACCTCCCTCAACCTGCTGGCCACGCTTCTTTTGATGCAGCCCAGGATGCGGTTGGTCTCTAGGCTGCGAGCGCACATTGTCAGTTCATGTCCAGCTTTTCATCCACCAGTACCCTCATGTCCTTCTTGGCAGTGATGCTCTCAATCCCTTCACCCCCCAGCCTGTACTGATACCAGGGGTTGCTCTGACTCACATGCAGGACCTTGCACCCGGTTGAACTTCATGAGGTTCGCACGGGCCCAGCTCTCCAGCCTGTCAAGATCCCTCTAGATGGCATCCCTTCACTCCAGTGTGTCGACCACACCAGACAGCTTGGTGTCGTCGTTGAAGTTGATAAGGAGGCACTCTATCCCACTGTCCATATCGCTAACAAAGATGTTAAACAGCACCAGTCCCAATACTGAGCCCTGAGGAATGCCACTCATCACCCATCTCCACCTGGACGTTGAGCCGTTGATCGTAACTTTTTGAGTGCGACCATCCAGCCAATTTCTCATCCCCCAAGTGGTCCATCCATCAAATCCATGTCTCTCCAATTTAGAGACAAGGATGTCATGCTGGACAATGTTAAATGCTTTGGCAAATTTTAGGCTCTTCATCCTCCAAGGTCAAGATCCCCTCCAGCTCCAAAGACCTACCCATACCATCAACTCAGAATTCCCGTTCCCGTTGCAGCTGCTCAGCAACTCACCTTTAACCAGCCTGGACACAGTTCTCGCCTCTTTCTCCCTCAGTTCGTGGTGCTCCTACTGAACTACCACTGGGAACTACAGAGGGAGCCCATCCTTCCCCCTTCCAGCCTCATTCCTCAGTGAAGTGTCACTCTCTTTAAAAAGTCTGCATCACCTTGTACTCAAACAACTCGTGAGATCCCAAATCTCCAGCATGGCATATGCCTGTGTTCTTAATGAGAAAAAGCAGCTTGCCAGAGAGCTGGAGCCCATGCTGGCATAACCCATCGCTCCCAGGATCACTGAAGTAGGCCACTTCACTTCCAACCCTTTACTTCCTTTGCACAGTCCCCATCCCCAATACTCACTGTTCCCACCTAACTGCACCCGACGGTGTGAAAATGGCAAGCTTAGTGGAAATGCTGATTGCTGATACCAGAGCAATGCTGCTTGATAGCAATCCAGCAAAGCAGTAAGAAAGAAACCAAATTTTCCAACTTCAGCTAAAGTTCAGATGAACAATACGTTTTTTTTTTTCTTAAAAGTAAAAATACCCACACACCCATAAGCTTAATTCCTCTTTAGAGGAAATGGAAGTATTGAGCTCAATTCTATTCTGTCTGACAGTGCAGGTTCGCACTGTTAATTAAATAGGAGTCTTGGGAGTTAAGGTTGCACATTTTTGCATGGGGTTTTAAAACAGAAAAGAGGGAGCATCTGGAGAAGGAGCAGAAACGCTGTGTGAGAACATGGAACAACAGCAAAGTAAGGGACCTGGGAGCGCTGCTCTTGAAAACAAAAAGGGGACAGGGATAAATCACTGCATTCTGAATGCTGCAGCCACTCCGTGTAGACAATGAAATGGCTGTGAACAGCTCTGGCTGTAACACTTGTGTCATAAATGGGACTGTTTCCCAGGAAAAATTATCACGCTATCTCTACTAGGTCACCATGATCTGCAAACTGTTAGGGATTCACAATCAAATTCTCCAGTGTTAGCTAGCTTTATTTAAAAAGTAATTTGCAGGACAGAGCAACATACCAAAACGAGACTTGCCAGGCTGAGGCAGGATGACCAAGCGGTTACTAGACATCTGTCCATTGAATTCCCTTTGTGCTCATCTGAGCAAGGCTCTGTTGATGATGAATTCCCATCCTGATCCTACCAGGTGATCAATAACGGACACAACTCTTGTATTACTCTTTTTCCCTCCCTTGGCAACCAGGGCCAAACTCTTTATCATCAGTATTAAAATATGTTAAAATAAAGTGAAGGTAAGTAGAATTAAGTAATAGAACACTAAGAAGGATTTAAGTAAAAGGAGATGCTTCCTAAAAATGTCCTATGGAGGGAATTGAGAACATCCTCTTTTACAAGAAAGCCCCTGAGTTTTCACACCTAGTTCATCAGAATACTGAAGGATTTTGCTGTTTTTTGCAAACCTAGAGCTAAACATCTCTGCCCTCAGGGTGCTAATACAAGACCTGTGAAGTCCTGTCCATGTCCTTCTTAGCACAGAAAGAAGTCATAAGCACAGCTGAAATAGTCAAAACATCATTCTGAAAAGAAAACATCTCTTCCTCTTTCAAGCATACAATACATGAAGTAGTACTGGAAAAAACTGCTCAGGATACACACTTAAGCTAGATGCTAGCTCTCATTCCTCAGTTTTGCACACCGAGGTATGGTTCTAGGAAGGCCTTCAAATAAGAGAACAGGAAAAGGATATTTAGTCCATCCCTGATAGTTAAACATCCTGAACAGTTCCCCTTCCAGACCATGCAATGATTTCTAACACAAAGTTTCTATCCAGTAACACTTCCCAGTCTCCCTAACCCTCTAACCCCAGACCTCATCCTACCTCGTCCCTGCTCTACTCAGGGCCTATTCCTCCTAACATGCTATCACCTCCAATTAATCTTATAGCATCACAGAACCATTTCAGTTAGAAGGGACCTTTAAAGGTCATCTAGTCCAACTCCTCTGCAAGGAGCAGGGACATCTCCAACTCCATCAGGTTGTTCAGAGCCTCATCCAATCCGGCCTTGAACGTTTCCAGGGATGGGGCATCAACTACCTCTCTGGGTAACCTGTCCCATTGTTTCACCACCTTCATTGTAAAAAATTTCTTCCTTATATCTAGTCTAAATCTACCCTCTTTTAGTTTAAAGCCATTACACCTTGTCCTATCACAACAGGCTCTGGTAAAAAGATTGTCCCCATCCTTCTTATAAGCCCCCTTTAAGTACTGAAAGGTCACAATAAGGTCTCACTGGAGCCTTCTCTTCTGCAAGCTGAACAACCCCAGCTCTCATTCTTTCTTCATAGGAGAGATCATCTTCGTGGTCCTCCTATGGACTCGCTCCAACAGGTCCCTGTCCTTCTTATGTTGGGGGCCTCAAAGCTGAACGTAGTATTCCAGGTGGGGTCTCACAAGAGCAAAGTAGAGGGGCAGAATCACCTCCCTCAACCTGCTGGCCACGCTTCTTTTGATGCAGCCCAGGATGCGGTTGGTCTCTAGGCTGCGAGCGCACATTGTCAGTTCATGTCCAGCTTTTCATCCACCAGTACCCTCATGTCCTTCTTGGCAGTGATGCTCTCAATCCCTTCACCCCCCAGCCTGTACTGATACCAGGGGTTGCTCTGACTCACATGCAGGACCTTGCACCCGGTTGAACTTCATGAGGTTCGCACGGGCCCAGCTCTCCAGCCTGTCAAGATCCCTCTAGATGGCATCCCTTCACTCCAGTGTGTCGACCACACCAGACAGCTTGGTGTCGTCGTTGAAGTTGATAAGGAGGCACTCTATCCCACTGTCCATATCGCTAACAAAGATGTTAAACAGCACCAGTCCCAATACTGAGCCCTGAGGAATGCCACTCATCACCCATCTCCACCTGGACGTTGAGCCGTTGATCGTAACTTTTTGAGTGCGACCATCCAGCCAATTTCTCATCCCCCAAGTGGTCCATCCATCAAATCCATGTCTCTCCAATTTAGAGACAAGGATGTCATGCTGGACAATGTTAAATGCTTTGGCAAATTTTAGGCTCTTCATCCTCCAAGGTCAAGATCCCCTCCAGCTCCAAAGACCTACCCATACCATCAACTCAGAATTCCCGTTCCCGTTGCAGCTGCTCAGCAACTCACCTTTAACCAGCCTGGACACAGTTCTCGCCTCTTTCTCCCTCAGTTCGTGGTGCTCCTACTGAACTACCACTGGGAACTACAGAGGGAGCCCATCCTTCCCCCTTCCAGCCTCATTCCTCAGTGAAGTGTCACTCTCTTTAAAAAGTCTGCATCACCTTGTACTCAAACAACTCGTGAGATCCCAAATCTCCAGCATGGCATATGCCTGTGTTCTTAATGAGAAAAAGCAGCTTGCCAGAGAGCTGGAGCCCATGCTGGCATAACCCATCGCTCCCAGGATCACTGAAGTAGGCCACTTCACTTCCAACCCTTTACTTCCTTTGCACAGTCCCCATCCCCAATACTCACTGTTCCCACCTAACTGCACCCGACGGTGTGAAAATGGCAAGCTTAGTGGAAATGCTGATTGCTGATACCAGAGCAATGCTGCTTGATAGCAATCCAGCAAAGCAGTAAGAAAGAAACCAAATTTTCCAACTTCAGCTAAAGTTCAGATGAACAATACGTTTTTTTTTTTCTTAAAAGTAAAAATACCCACACACCCATAAGCTTAATTCCTCTTTAGAGGAAATGGAAGTATTGAGCTCAATTCTATTCTGTCTGACAGTGCAGGTTCGCACTGTTAATTAAATAGGAGTCTTGGGAGTTAAGGTTGCACATTTTTGCATGGGGTTTTAAAACAGAAAAGAGGGAGCATCTGGAGAAGGAGCAGAAACGCTGTGTGAGAACATGGAACAACAGCAAAGTAAGGGACCTGGGAGCGCTGCTCTTGAAAACAAAAAGGGGACAGGGATAAATCACTGCATTCTGAATGCTGCAGCCACTCCGTGTAGACAATGAAATGGCTGTGAACAGCTCTGGCTGTAACACTTGTGTCATAAATGGGACTGTTTCCCAGGAAAAATTATCACGCTATCTCTACTAGGTCACCATGATCTGCAAACTGTTAGGGATTCACAATCAAATTCTCCAGTGTTAGCTAGCTTTATTTAAAAAGTAATTTGCAGGACAGAGCAACATACCAAAACGAGACTTGCCAGGCTGAGGCAGGATGACCAAGCGGTTACTAGACATCTGTCCATTGAATTCCCTTTGTGCTCATCTGAGCAAGGCTCTGTTGATGATGAATTCCCATCCTGATCCTACCAGGTGATCAATAACGGACACAACTCTTGTATTACTCTTTTTCCCTCCCTTGGCAACCAGGGCCAAACTCTTTATCATCAGTATTAAAATATGTTAAAATAAAGTGAAGGTAAGTAGAATTAAGTAATAGAACACTAAGAAGGATTTAAGTAAAAGGAGATGCTTCCTAAAAATGTCCTATGGAGGGAATTGAGAACATCCTCTTTTACAAGAAAGCCCCTGAGTTTTCACACCTAGTTCATCAGAATACTGAAGGATTTTGCTGTTTTTTGCAAACCTAGAGCTAAACATCTCTGCCCTCAGGGTGCTAATACAAGACCTGTGAAGTCCTGTCCATGTCCTTCTTAGCACAGAAAGAAGTCATAAGCACAGCTGAAATAGTCAAAACATCATTCTGAAAAGAAAACATCTCTTCCTCTTTCAAGCATACAATACATGAAGTAGTACTGGAAAAAACTGCTCAGGATACACACTTAAGCTAGATGCTAGCTCTCATTCCTCAGTTTTGCACACCGAGGTATGGTTCTAGGAAGGCCTTCAAATAAGAGAACAGGAAAAGGATATTTAGTCCATCCCTGATAGTTAAACATCCTGAACAGTTCCCCTTCCAGACCATGCAATGATTTCTAACACAAAGTTTCTATCCAGTAACACTTCCCAGTCTCCCTAACCCTCTAACCCCAGACCTCATCCTACCTCGTCCCTGCTCTACTCAGGGCCTATTCCTCCTAACATGCTATCACCTCCAATTAATCTTATAGCATCACAGAACCATTTCAGTTAGAAGGGACCTTTAAAGGTCATCTAGTCCAACTCCTCTGCAAGGAGCAGGGACATCTCCAACTCCATCAGGTTGTTCAGAGCCTCATCCAATCCGGCCTTGAACGTTTCCAGGGATGGGGCATCAACTACCTCTCTGGGTAACCTGTCCCATTGTTTCACCACCTTCATTGTAAAAAATTTCTTCCTTATATCTAGTCTAAATCTACCCTCTTTTAGTTTAAAGCCATTACACCTTGTCCTATCACAACAGGCTCTGGTAAAAAGATTGTCCCCATCCTTCTTATAAGCCCCCTTTAAGTACTGAAAGGTCACAATAAGGTCTCACTGGAGCCTTCTCTTCTGCAAGCTGAACAACCCCAGCTCTCATTCTTTCTTCATAGGAGAGATCATCTTCGTGGTCCTCCTATGGACTCGCTCCAACAGGTCCCTGTCCTTCTTATGTTGGGGGCCTCAAAGCTGAACGTAGTATTCCAGGTGGGGTCTCACAAGAGCAAAGTAGAGGGGCAGAATCACCTCCCTCAACCTGCTGGCCACGCTTCTTTTGATGCAGCCCAGGATGCGGTTGGTCTCTAGGCTGCGAGCGCACATTGTCAGTTCATGTCCAGCTTTTCATCCACCAGTACCCT
>JAAGAY010144510.1:0-18927 GCA_011801015.1 Ardeotis arabs | reverse complement strand
GCTTCCTGGGTTTAATTTAATTCCAAATTATCTCCACCTCCCTCCCCGCAAATGGCACATGGGAGTTGGGAATGGGGGTTATGGTCAGTTCATCACATGTTGTTTCTGCCACTCCTTCCTCCTTGGGGGAACAATTCCTTACATTCCTCCCCTGCTTCAGCGTGAGGTCTCTTCTGTGGGCTACAGTCCTTCATGAACTGTTCCAGTGCAGGTTCTTTTCCACAGGGTGCAGGCCCTCAGGAACAGGCTTCCCCAGCACAGGCCCTCCATCAGCCACAGCCTCCTCTGGGCATCTGCCTGCCCCGGTGTGGGGTCCACCATGGGCTGCAGGTGGATCTCTGCTCCTCCATGGACCTCCATGGGCTGCAGTGGGACAGCCAGCATCACCATGGGCTGCACCACGAGCTGCAGGGGAATCTCAGCCAGGAGCAGCATTATTCCTCCCCCTCCTTCTTCACTGACCTTGGCGTCTGCAGCTGTTCCTCTCACAACAAAAGTTCTTCACAACAGGCTGGCAGATGCCTCTCAAGTTCTCAACTGGGCTGAGCTGAGTTGGGCCCAGACGGCTGCACAGTGTGAGGCCAGAGGGTGAGGGCCAGAAGGCTCACAAAGCTTGTGCCTCCCCCTCTCTGTCCTCATTTCTGCTGCTTCTTTTTTTTTTTTTTTTTAATTCTATTTTCCCCTTTTTAAATACATTATCACAGAGGCACTATCACTGTTGCAAATTAGCTCAGCCCTCGCCAGCAGCAGGCCCACCCTAGACCCAGCCCAGTTGACCAGACAAAGGGGAAACAACTTCTAGCAGGTTCTTGCAGAAGCTGCCACTGTAGCCCTGCCCCCTACTACACAAAACCAGCACAGCTATACATGAACAGTAAGGACTGAGTTGACAAATGTCACACAGGATTGTAAGTCACAACAAAAATATTACTTATGCATACAAAACATTGCACCAACCATCTTTGCAATGTCCTTTCAAGGCCTGTGGAATCAAATTTGTGTGGGCAGAGGTCAAGCATCATAGATTTGCTTACACTCTCTGTGTGCAGTTGAGCTTTTCATTTTTCTAGTAGAGAGATAACTTTACTGTCACTGTCTTTAGATCAGATTTTGGTTGCTGTGATCCCACCATTCCTTTCTTTCTTTCTTTCTTTCTCCCATTGTCCATAGCCAACAGAAAATCATAGGATCATAGAATAGTTTGGGTTGGAAGGGACCTTTAAAGGTCATCTAGTCCAACCCCCCCTGCAGGGAGCAGGAACATTTCCAACCATATCAGGATGCTCAGAGCCCTGTCCAGCCTGGCCTTGAATGTTTCCATTTCCTTGAATGAAATGGGCAGTTGTCTCATTTGTACAATACCAGTATCCCCAAAGTAAAAGTCTGGAAATGCCCTAAAAGAAAGTTGCAGATCTTGTATCATTTGAAAGACTGGGCATGTTTGGTAGGAGAAGAAAAGAAACAATCGAAGCAGTGGTTTATTTATGGAAATTCAGGTTCTGACTTTCACAGGAGAAGCTATGATAGTGAGGCTTGCTCAGTAACCCGTTTTTTTTTTTTTTTGCTGACAGCAAAACGGAGGCAAAAATAAGCACATAAAGAAATCAGCATTGATTTAGCCCAGTGTTCCCTTAAGGAGCTTAAGATTGGGAGGCAGATAAACAGCAAAAGAGGACAAGAGGACATCTCAAATTATCACTTGCATTTTTAAACAATGTTTCTCCTTATTTGTTGACTTTTATAACCAATTTTATGTTTGTTATTGTCCCTGTCTTCTCATATTTCCTATGGACTGGGAAAATCCCCAGTGAATTAATAAAAGTGGGAGAAAAATTTCCAAGCAGGAAACAAGCATGCAATTTAAATCCTAAAGCAGTGGGTTGCAGAATCACTGGTAATCATAGATTTTGTTAGAACAATTTATTTTACAGAAGCACCCAAAAGAATGTAGGAGGAAGTATCTGAACTGTCCTTTGGGCTTTTATGTAATATTGATAATGTATTAGATCCTTAACCTACTCTTTTCAATAATAGGTCCTGACCAATTTAATTAAGTTTCCTCGCATGTGTAGGGGATCTCTATAGCATATAAAGAGAAATTTAGACATCATTGGGTATTGACTCTCTATTTGGAACATTTGTATGTTAACTATATTGCACTTCTGTGTGGCTGAAATAATCTGTAGGAGGAGAGGCAAGGTCAGATGCTGGATTCATCACTGTAGGCACAGACCTGCATTGATAGAGCAGCATGCTTTCAGCACACATGAAGCTATTAAGGGATAGGCTTTGCATGGTGACAAGGATATAAGAGAGCTGTCATGAAAAGTTGGGTTGCTTATAGGTTGTGGATGTATTAAGGACCAGAAATAGAGGCTACAGCTGGGATACTGAGATCATGGTGGAGCAGCAGTGACAGAGAGATGTTGGAGTTACTGGCCTTCCCACCATTTAGGGTTATGTCACTTCTGTTTTCATAATTTGAAGTTAAAATTAAAGAGGAAGGAAGAACTAAGCTAATTATGATAGCTAGTAGTAATTAAACACATGTTTAAAGGTACATTGCCATTCATTTCAAGAGTTCTGATTTGGCACAGGATGGCTTAGAAGTAGCTGAGAAGGACTAGATTAAATGTTGGCTGCTGCCAGGGAATTTTGCTAACCTTAATTAAGAAATCAATATATTAACTGCAAACACATAAACTTAGTGAATATTAAGTAATTTAATTTCTTAACAAATATCTTTTCAGATCTGATCTTCTTTCAATAACAGGGACATTTTGTATTTCATTACTTTTTCTTCTTTATTAGAGCATGATTTGACACATCTATACAATAAACTCAAGTCTCATGTTACTTATGAAATTCTGAGAGACAATTTAATAGCAATTTTTAAAAGTATGTCACCATTTCATAGCCCTGCAGTAAGATTATTCTGGATGTAGACAGGATATTTTTTTTTTTTTTAAGTACAGTCCTGATGGGAAAAAAATCTGTAGGGGAGCAAAGATTTTTGTATCTCACCTGCAAAGATAGGCATAGCAGAATTTTGATGTCTGCTTAGGATCTGTTTACAGTTCAGCAAGAAGCATTAGATCATTTCGGCAAAATTCACCTGGTTGTAAATTGCAGCTAATTGCAATCTTTCAGCATTTTGTGACCCTCAGGTTTAAGTGATGTGAGATATCAATAAACGGTATGTATCACTTGCCCTTTTGTCAGACAATGCCACAAGAGTAATCCATACTGTACAAGAACAGGAAATGCTTCTCCACCACTAAACAGTGGTGAGCTTTCTTTCTGGGTAGGGTGATACCCTTCACAAATGCAGTTCCTGGAAGGCTCAGCAAAGATGCATGTAGATGCCAACTCCTAACATACTTTTCATAACTGTATTGTTCACTGGAGCACGAAAGATCTAACAGAATGCAAATGACCAGCCCTGTAGATATGAATTGATCAGGAAATTCGCAACTTGAGGCCTGCTGGTGGGGAATTACTGTACAATGCTGTTCACTTGAAATCAAGTGAGTTTTACTATAAATGAGTGAGAAAAAAAATATTGGGGTTTGTGAGAGCTAAATTGTATTGTATGGTGGTAGTTAGCCTGTCAGTAAATGAGATTAAAGCAATTCCTATTGTATAGATCTGTCCAGAAACATAATCTAGGAGAAAATGCTTAGATGAAAACTATAAAAACTACAGTTAAACTGTAAATCTAATCAGCATTGATTGGCTGAAGCTTTAGGTTTTGTGCACTAAATCTTTTTTTCTTTTTTTTTTTTTTTTAGCAGGTCTTATAGTAGGATTTGGAGGGAAAAAACCCCACAATCATAATTTATTTCTTTTTAAGATAGAGCCTACAAATATTTACAGAATTATGAACCCCTTCTTTGTTTCTCTGTTTCTAATTATTCCCTTTTAAGATCTTCAATGTCAGCATCCATGCATACTAAGCTTTTACAGTCTTCACAATACCGATATTGTCAGATTTGTTTTAATTACACTGATAGTAGGTCAACACTTTTGTTGTAAAGTAATTTTTTTTTTTTTTAGAAATAGCAATAACAACACTGAAATTTGATGTTAATAAAAGAAAGTATAAACATCACTTTAGCTGCATGATTTTTACTTACCTGTGAAGTGGGTTTGTTTCTGTGAAATAACACCAGGGCTGTAGAAGGTTTTCAGTAGTAGAGAAGCTTTGTGCTTTATGGATTTTTAAATCATTGTTCTGAGTTTGTCTATGTGGATATATTACATAGTTCATTATTTATTCCAATATTATAGGTGCAAGTTGCAAATTCAGTATACAAAAATCAGAAAGTATCCAGAGTTAACCATGAGCCTTCAACACTAAATTGCTGTCCTGCAGCTGAGCCAAATAAGAGGACATATCACATGATTTTGCATTCATATTATGAATAATGATGATTTTTTTCCTTCCTTTATTCATTCTGCCTCCTGCATGTGACGATGTAAATAAATCTAAATTAAGATTAGAATAAAATACAGAGTTGACTGCTGGTAAATATTGTGCTGTGTTCTTGACTTTGGAGGAAAGTATGGCATAATGGTCATCACAGCATAGCTGAATATAGACATTTGACATATTTGATCCAAAAACTAATATGACTGGAAAGAAGAGATGTGGATCTGCCAAATCAGTGAGCTGGGTTTAGCTTGTGTCCTCCAGTGTTGGCTGGAGAATAGTCTGAAGTGGTGGATCAACACTGAGACAGAAATGCAGAGTCCTGCATGGTGCTATGAGATGGGCTGATAGAGAATTCATCATCTTGGTGTAAGCCAGAAATGAGATGACAGTATTTTATGTGCAAGAAAAAGTAGAGTAAGAATGGATCAACGTCTGCCGTAAAGTACAGCAGATTCAGGAGCAATGTGTCAAAAAAAACATCCAGAAGGAGCTGGGTCTCCCAGATGCTGAGAACCTAATTGCCACTTTCCTACTCTTTTGGGTACTGCTTAGCTTCCCTCTTCTAAAAGTCATAAAGCAGTATTTAGGCCTTAGGTTTTATTCTAAGCATCATTTGACCTTAGAGGCAGTTTATGTGATGTCTACGAATAACAGATATTTCTAATTGATGGCAGATCTCTTATAAAGAGAAAGTGAAGAGGAAATTAAAATTGTAATGTTAATTTCTGACAGAGGAATGATCTGGCATGGAGTATAAGAAGGCCCAACTGCAGAAGAAGTTAAACTGGCTAAGAGCAGAAACACCAAAGGCAGAAGAACTCTATATAAGGGAGGGAAGATTCGCGTGTTGATGAGATAAGAAACAGCATCAACATTGTCTTGTAAGGATCATGAGAGCAAGTGCTCAGGGGCTACTTTTAGTCCTCGGAACTGGCTCTGGGAGATGAAGCAGTTAAGGCGCCTGATGCCTATGCCTGTATAATTGGTGTGCTTGGAATTGGCTTGTGCTGCATGTTTACAGACTCCTTATGGAACCACTTACGGCAGTAAGGCTCTATCCAAAGCATTTTTCATTAAATTTCTTTATATTTAAGCACAAACACATCTTTAATTTGCTTCAAGGTGTAAAATAAAGGTTCCCCAACAAAAGCCAGTAATACAGACTTGTCATTGATTTCAAAGGTTTTAGAGGTAGGCTTTGTCAACCAAACCAACTAAGTCTTTGGACATAGGAATAGGCTAGTTGCCTTTACAGTAGCCTGTCACATCTTTAAATACAGATAAATACATAAGTGCTCTATTATATTAGGAATGATAGCTGTACAGAGCTTTAAACAAACACAGCCCTATTCTCCTTCACTGAAGAGGGTGGTTGTCATAATATCAATGCAGTTGGTGAGAATTCATAGGAGTTGCTCTGTACAAGGAGAGGACCAGTGCTTAGTTTCAAACTGGTGTCCGTCTTATCAATTCAACATCTATCTTTTGATAATGTTTACAAAGTCCTGAAAACATGAAAGGCTTTTCTTATTTAATTCAAAATACTAATTTCATCAGACCACTGAGATGCAGTAAAATAGATGAGATGAAATACAATAATAGTTACTGAAGTACAGTGTACATTGTTTCTGAATTCCTTCAATTAGTCCAATTAAATATATAACAGAAAATTCTTACTCTGAATTTTTGTAAGAATAAATGATGAGAGAACCTGATGAAAATAGGGAAGTAATCTTGTGCGAATCTTGTTGCTTTTTTGTATTCATTTGCCAATTTACTATATTTCTGCTGTTTCAGTGCTGAGTCACATAGGGAGAGACTGATAAATCCAAAAGAGCTTAAATTTTCATCCACATGTTGTCAATATGGATTATTATTATACTGTAGTTTCAAAATTTAGAAGACATTTACTAGTGGTTATTTTACTTATGCCCTAAGTTAACACAGGAATCTTAGTGCATTGCTGGAAGGTTAAATTTCTTTCAACTTATCAGATATGGAGAGACACTAAAAAGTAACAAAGACAATACTGAAGATAAGAAATTCTCAGAAACATTTTTCTGATGTGGTTTTCTAGCCTGCATTTAAGCATTCCCAAAGTAGTCTTACAACTGAGAAGAAATGTTTAAAACCATTTGCAATCATTAGCACATAGAAAAGAAGCTGAACAACAGTCAAAACAGGTAAAATGTTTCCTGCTACTTGAGAACAGGCTTTTCAACTAGAATAATAATCAGATGCTAACCAAATATTCACAGTATAAAAATCCTTTCTGCTTGAACACAAGCAACAAGAGGTCAAGACTAATCTCCAGGACAACTTGATATTTTTTAAATGGATTTCTATAAATCCAGTTAACAGAAGACTTTTCCATTAGTGATGAAAACAGCCTCTGCCAAGTAATAACAGTAGATGCCCAAATACACTAAAGTTGTCTACCTTTTTTTTATTGCACCTCAATGCTATCTTCCCTAGCCATTTATTAGGACAAATATCCTTCACAGGAAACACAAGTATGGAGAGGAAAGCAAAACTTACTTTGATTTTTTTTGTAGTTGTAAAAACCAAAATGTGAGTAAAGTTGAATTTTACTGACAAACTTTTTGTGAGCTATTCTTCAATATTACAATACAATGGAGGAGTTCAGTGCTGGTGAGACACTGAATCCCTCAACTGTCTTACTGCAGTTACTACAAGCTTTTCAGCTCAGTTCTGCTGGTACAATGCTAGCATGCCCTACAGTTGACATTGTAGGGAATTGTCAGACCTCACAACTTTCTCTCATGAATTCTGTTACCAGAGGACTATTTAAGAGCAGATTCCCTGCTGAAATGCTCTTGAGAACAATTTAATTCTGTTTGCATTATAGGCAGAAATTTTCATCATCCTTCTCTCAGTGTTTGTAGCTGAACATAGACACATACCTCAAACAGCCTGCACACCAGGCCAGTTGTCACTACAAATAGACCAAAGGTATCTTTACATATGGTGTACTTATCTCCATTTTGCTTGAGAGACAGAGAGGATGAGCCCACAAACAGAAAATAACTTATGCTTCTCTGACTTTTAAAATTTATATCTTAGTTTCAAACATCCATACTTGGCAAATTACCATTTGGATTTTTATCAGTTAGAAAAGGCTACATGCAGCTAGATAATGTGCATAAAAGTAACATTTTGCATTAAGGAAACAATAATTTTTGTGAATTTATTCAGATTCCATGTGGATTTAGATCCAAATACTGAGAAATAATGAATTATATTATGAAAATAATCTCTTGATTTAAGTTTCCGTTTACATCAAACACAAAACACAGTGCTACTTAGTCATTTTTATTTGGCAGACTTCGATCCAGAATGTGAAATAGAAAATGCGAGGAAGAGGACAGTAGTGTTTCTTTAGCACAACCACACATAGTTAGAAATATTTTTTCATTGGTATTACATTAGATTTGGACACAATAGTGCAAAGCTACTGCTAGAGCAGACTAAGCAACAGCATGCTCAGTTGATGAGATATGCCAATTGCAGAATCAATTTTTCTGTCATTATGACTCCACTGGTCAGCACTGAGTGTGCTGATTTTGGAGTTTAAGTATTCCACAGAGTGATTAATCAAAATAACTGACCCATGATTAAAAATTAATTAAACTGAAAAACATTAATTGCAGTTCCTCCAAAAGTCAGGAGATACTAACAAGTGAAGTAATAAGCAGTACTGACTATATTCTTGATTTACCATTGGTCTTTGCTTCTCAATATTGTCTTATTTAGACCCCCTAAAAAACAAACTCAATGCAGTGTGTCCTGGTTTTGGCAGGGATGGAGTTAATTTTCCACTCAGTAGCTGGTGTGCTTTGGATTTCGGCTGTGAAGAATGTTGATAAATACACTGATGATATGAGTTGTTGCTAATGAGACCAAGGACACCTTCTGGCTTTCCAGGTCTTGCTAATGTGCAGGTACAGGAAGCTGGGAGGGATACAGCCAGAACAATTGACCCAAACTGGCCAAACAGAGTATTCTACGCAATAAACATCATGCTCAGTATTTAAGTGGGGGCTGGCCGGCAGGAGGGCATCTCTCTCATTCATTTGCTTGCTGCTCGATTTTGTTTCCATGATTGCTGCTCAGGACGGGCTGTATCAGTCATTGGGACATCGAATGGTGAAGAATTGTGCATTGTTTATTTGGTATATTTTAGTATCCTTCTATTCTGTTATTATTGTAATTTTCCCTTGCTGTTCTAGTAATCTGTCTTCATCTGAACCCACAAATTTTCCTTTCTTCCCAACTCCCTCCCCCATCCCACTTGGGGGGAAACTGTGTGGTGACCAGGGCTAAACCACAACACAGTGCTATGCGGGAGCATGGGGTACAATTAGAAAAAGTGGCCATGAATGGCAAGAGTATAAAGTTATTCTGCAAATGCAGTAATAACTTTGATTTGGCAAGAGACAAATGCTAGTTTAAACAGAAAAGAGCCATGACATAAAGGAGATATATCTTGTAGAAGAGTCATTTCTGAAGGAAAGAAAAAGCAAAGAATCATTCTACTGAGATTTGGCTACATCAGGAAACTGCATGAGATATTACATTATTAGGTACAAAGACTGTAGAAAGGACAAAAAACAGTAGGAGGAATTATAATCTCTCTGAAGAAATAAATGACTTATTCACCAGCCAGACTGAAACCTGGCTGTTGGTATTCCTCAGAGCTCTATTCCAGGAAAAATAGTGTTTACTGTTCACAATAATTTCTCAGCCAAAACTCGATTTCACTGCTTTGCTTAACTATTTTTCATAATTTATTCAACATCTCCCAGTCTCAGCCACTCTTTTTTTTTTTTAATAACTAGTCAACATGATCCGAACGATAGTTTGGAAACCTGAAAGCATTTTGTGTACACAGTAAAGTACATATTTCACTGGAATAACGTGAAAGAAATTAAGAGTGGATGAAAACAAGAAAATATCCTTGACTGTAATGTCTTCTAAAGAAATACTTGAATTAAAGAAACTTAAATCGCTGACTATCCCAAAGGTGTGTTTGTACCAATTTAGGATTGAAAATGCAGTAATACGGTGAGTCAAGACAACTTGTGAAAAATATTTAAAGGTCAAATGCTGTTTTCTCAGATTTCAGTTGTAAAAAATGCATATGTAGCAATGTGATATATTCTAGGAACAGTGGGTAGTTCTCCATAAAGCTCAAAGCCTTACAAAATTCAAGGAGCTCAACAGTCTTAAGCCTTGGTTACATACCAGAGTACATGCTTTGGGCATAGTGACCAAACCTCAGGCAGTACAGATCTTCTTAGAGAAAGGATAAGATCCATACTGTGTGAGGTGAGGCTTTCCTAGGGGCTTGACTGAAAGCATGGAACAATTGCTCCTAGACAGCAAGTCTACCACAAACCAGAAGTACAAAGTCTTTTGGCCTCTCTTCTCCATGATAAACACAGATCACTGTGAGGATTTTGCTTGTTCTCTCAGTCCCCCTTCTTCTCATCCTCCTCTGAATATCAGAAAAATTAAGAAGTAAATGACATATAATGTAAATGCACAGAAGAATAAGAACATATATAGAGAGAAGCCTTCAGTGTTTTAATCTTTCAAAAATCCTGAAAAACTAAGAATACTAGTAGACATGTGTGAGAATGGAAGATACCTACTGTCCTGATTCCAGCAAGGATAGAGTTAATTTTCGCCCGAGCTGAGAGATGAACTGAAGCTGGTGGCACCTGTGGCTGGGGCACACAGCTGGGATAGTTTACTAATTAACCAACAGCTGGGATAGTTTACCCAAATTAGCCAAAGGGCTCTTCCATCTCATGTGACCTCATGCTCAGTATATAAAATGGGAACTGTGCAGTGGGGTGGTTCCTGCTGCTTGGGAGGGAACTGGGCATTGGAATCCACCATGAGATATTGTACTGTAACTTAAGTGCTTAAGTATTCTCCCTTACTGTGTTTTTTGTTTGATTGTTTTCCATCTGTTTTCTTTTCCTCTGTTGTTCTCTTAAACTGTTTTTATCTCAACCCATGAGTTTTGCCTTCTTTTCTTTCCAGATTCTCCTCCCTGTCTTACTGGGGGGGCGGGGCGGGGGACGGACGGATGGCGAGGGGGGAGTGAGTGAGAGACTCTGGTATTTTAGTTGCTGAGTGGGGCTAAACCACAACACCTGCACAAGCTCTAAAAGCCTGCCTTTTTCAAACATGATTTTTATGAGTTGATTAGTGTCTGCAGTTGGGGTGATATATGCTATTGATACCTCTGACCATCAGTGACAGATTTAAATATCTAAATACAGAACAACTTTAAGCTCCAACCTTGAGTATTGGATCAGGTATCGTGCTAAGATTTATACCACTCTTTGGGTTATGGAGGAAAAAAGAAGTTTAAGGGGAACAAGTAATGTTTCACTGTAGATTCTTCAAGAAATGAATTTTTCTTACTGTTACTAAACTCAGAATTTTAAACCTTTTTTTAATGGCTAAACAGAGCCATAGATAGCTCTGACAGAAATAAAGCTGATAGCAGTGTCCACGTGCTACACATAATGCATTGTAGAATGAAAATACAAAATATCTAGTGAATCTGTTAAACTTACAGAAAAGCCACAGTGTAAGAGACATTCACAGTATGAACATAACATCTAGTGCTTATTTACTTATACTGTAATGAGGAAGTTGCCAACCAGCTGGTGTGACCAAGCCTCGGGAGCTATCAGCGACATGGATGGAAATTGATGGAGCTTTTGCTGGCTGGAAATAGAAAAACTAAACAAACAAATAAAACAACACTCCAGATTTAGCAGGATGGAACATGCCAGAGGAAAATATAGAACACTTCAAATAAACATAGCATGACTTCAACTTTTAAATAGAAGAGTCATAAAAACAACATATTGATTTTTGCAGACATTTAGAAAGTGAAAAAAAAAAATCCTTTTTTTTTCACACATATGCATGTACTATAGTTCTACTTTCTATATTATCTATACTGTTTTCTAACCATGGGGGGGAAGTTGCAGCTATGTTAAATCAAGAGTTGGAACACAATTAGAATTTAATGTGATTTTTTTAATACTTGTGGATATTTTTTGTTTACTATGAATTGGTTTGGTTTTACTTTTGCTCTAAAGCAAAATCTAAATATACAGAGATTGTAATTTAGCTGTTCTGGCACTCAAGCATGATCTTTCTCTGCCTTCGTAGTTCACATATTTAACATAACAATCCACTTGTTGCCTTGTGTTGGTTTTGTTTAGTGATGGGAGCCTACAGCAACAGTTTCTGCAAGAAGCTGCTAGTAGTTTCCACTTTATCTGGTGGACTCGGACGGGCCTAGGGTGTACCTGCTGCTGGCCAGGGCTAAGCCAATTGGTGGCAGAATGTTCCCTGATAAGGCCTCTGTGATAATGTATTTAAGAAGGGCAGGGGGAAGAACAACAAAGATGTGAAGAAGCTGAAGTGAAGCAGGGACAGAGAGGGGGAGGCGTGAGCCTTGTGGGCCTTGCGGCCCTCTGGGCCCAACTCGGCCCAGCCCAGCTGCAAGAAATGGAGAGGAGATGTGAAGAGAATCTGAGAGGTGTCTGCCTGAGCCAATTTCTTGCACGAGGAATGGCTGCAGAGGCCAAGGTCAGTGAAGAAGGAGGGGGAGGAGTAATGATGCTCCTGGCCAAGATTCCCCTGCAGCCTGTGGTGATGACCATGGTGAGCAGGCTGTCCCCCTGCAGCCCATGGAGGCCCACGGAGGAGCAGAGATCCACCTGCAGCCTGTGGAGGACCCCACGTCTGGGCAGGTGGATGCCTGAAGGAGGCTGTGGTCCACGGAGGGCCCACTGGGGCAGCCGTTCTGGAGTGACTGCACCCCGTGGATAAAAACTGCTCATGCCAGAACAGTTCACGAAGGACTGTAGCCGGTGGGAGGGACTCCACAATGGAGCAGGGTAGGAATGTGAGGAGTTCTTCCCCTGAGGAAGAAGTGTAAAACGATGTGTGATGAACTGACCGTAACCCCCATTCCCTCTTTCTCCCTGTGCCACTCGGCGCGGAAAGAGGTAGAGATAACTGAACATAAAGTTAAGCCTAGGAAGAGGGAGGGGTGGGGGGAAGTTGCTTTGTTCTCATCTACATTATCCTGCTTTGGTTTTAATAATAAACAAGTAGTTTTCCCCAAGTTGAGTCCGTTTTGGCTGTAACAGTAACTTCGAAGATCTCTCTCTCTACCCTTATCGCCAATCTTGAGCCTTTTTTCTTATATTATCTCTCCCCTATTCCCTCAGAAGGTGGGGAGAGTGAGCGAGAGACTGCGTAGTTTGGTCCCGAGCAGGACTAAACTATGACACTTCTCCATTAGTATATTTTAGAATACATACGGAGGTGCCTGCTGCTGCTTCTGTGTCTCCATATTTTAAAGTATTTAAAAGCTACTCTAACTCACTTCTGCAATGAGTTAAATCCCACTGGCAGTCGTAAGCAAAAATAACTATCCCATATACATGTACACCTTTCAACTGTCCTGAAACTCTTCCTTCCTAAGCCATTTAGAGACATGATGTGGTGCTGACATATGTCTCATTTAACCTATATCTCAGCTATAAAGCTTTCACACTGGTGAAAGATTTCCTAACTAGAAATAAAACCTTATGGTTTTGTTGCTGATTAAAACATAGGAGGTGCCTCTGATATGACCGTTATCAACCATAGACAAACACCTTTTTATCTGATCATAGCTATGCTGTCTGGAGCTTAAGTGCAAGAAGTGACTTTGTCCTGAGGGGCTTGCAGAGTGATCTGAGAAAGGCAAACTGCAATTTTAATTATCCCCATCACTGGTTCCTGACAAAAGCAACACTAAGGCTTGTTTTGTTTTGTTAGTATTCAAAAGAGGGTAGATCTGGTCCCTGGAGTTTGGGTAACCTGTGGCAACTTAGCCCAAAGACTTCTGTGCTTGTTAATAATAGTTAGCTTCTCTAAAGAGTATACTGAGCAACAGAAGGCCTCTTAGAAAAATCTGAAAGAGAAGAGACAAGGTGTTGAAACACATGGAGAAAAGAAATCCATAGCAAGGATAGATACAGCACAAGTTGGAAGATGGTTTAGGAAGAGAAGAGGGCCCAATGAATCCCAGATTTTATGTAGGATAGAGATAGAGGCAGGCTAATAGAAATGGCAAAGCAAAGGCTGAGTTATTTGCCTTCTGAGGAAAAAAAAAACCAAACACTACAACATGGCTCTTTTTTTGTTTGTTTTCTCTTGTGCAAATACTTGGTCTGGTAGAATGACCTATTCTGTGACAGTAAATGCTGACAGGTGATTACTCTCATATCCAAGTCTTTAATCTCTGAAGAAAGCACATTTTAATATCCATGGCTGGGTATAAGCTGTTTCATGGCTTACATACATAGTCATTGCAGAGTTACCATTAAATAATTTTATTCAGCAGGAGTAGAATTAAGCCCTGACTTTATGAAATGCTTCCTATTGCTTTTCGTATGGAAGATTTTGTATGCAAGTAAAGTTGATACTCTAGTATTTCTTTTTTCCTCTTTTTCATCTTTCCTCTCTTTCCTCTTTTTTACTCTTCTTTATCTTTTTTCTCTTTTCTCTTTCTCTTTTTTTCTCTCTTGTCTCTTTTTCCTTTTTTTTTTTTTCATTATTCAGGAGCCTTCTATTCTTGAAATAAAAGAATTAATAGCACAGACAAGGCACATGCATAACACAAGCAAGAGCTGTATAGGTTATAGCTCTGATAAAGTATTTCAGTCGTAGTGTTCAGTATCCTTATTGTCCCTGATACTGGTGTACAGGTAAGGATTTCCATATATATCACACTGTCTGAGCATCTCTCTTTTGGGAAAAAAAAAGCAGCAGCAAAGACATCAAAATAATTTTTAGCTTCAGTTCAAGTTTAAATGTTGAGATTTAAATGAGATCTTTTGCCTGTAGAACATTACAGTAATTATCACAGTTGCCTAAGCTTCATATGTCAGTCTATGCATATGTGTACGATGCAATGAAAATATTGAACAAATGAGGAATAACATTTCAATGAAATAGCTTTTGCAACACCTACAAGGCTCATCCTTTTCTGTGAGGCAGATAACACATGCTTACATACACACAGACACCTACAACTCCTGGAGTTAGTAGTCGGGTTTAGTGTACTCTGGGTAGAGGATGTGATCTAAGCTCCAAAGCTTTCCCTCTTTTGACTTCATTGTTGCCAACTTTTCATTTGGGAGCTAAATATTCTCTCACAAAAGAAGGAAAAAAGATGGAACACTATATCTTCTGAAATACCAATGCCTCAATTTGGTTTTGTTCAAATATAGATTTAAAAAACAAAACAAAACAAAAGCTCAGCACAAAGATTTTTAAAAAGATGCAGTCATCTCAGTAGGAGAAAGTAAAAATGCCTTAGTGGTATTCTGTGTGTCCTCATATTCCTACAGTGGTTTCAAATTCTTTGTAAAAATTAATCTGAAGATGCATTTAGTGACTCCAATTATCATAATGTGTCAGAACATATACCTTTGGTAGATTTTTTGTGGTGAGTATTGTTTTAATTCAGACACAGAGTTTGGAGAGTTCATGTCTCTGCCACTCTATGACTCTGTCTCTAGATTTCAGTAGACCACTTTTATCTCTTAAGGACCAGTATTCTATTGCCTGCACATTATTTTCCCAGAAATCTTGCATTTCTGCACTAATAAGGCAATTGTCAAGAAAATGGCAATTGTAAATATGTGCAATAGAGGTTATGCAATAAGTAGGTAGAACATACCATTCTGTATTCATGTGTAAAAATGGTCAGACAACCACACATCTTATCTTTAAACATTTTCAAACTCAGATATCAGAGGTTAAGAACATATTTTGTCTTCTTATCATAAGATCTGAGACTCTGTGGTAGGTTGACCATGGCTGGATGCCAGGTGCCCGTCAAGCTGTTCCTTAAAAAGACAGGGGAGAGAAAAGAAGAAGAAAGACTCATGGGTCAAGATAAGGACAGGAAGATCACTCACCAATTACTGTCAAGGGCAAAAGAGACTCCACTCGGGGAAATTAATTTAATTTGTTGCCAATCAAAAGTCAGAGTGGGATAATGACTTATAAAAATAAATCTTAAAACACCTACCCCCCACCTCCCTTCTCAGGCTCAACTTCACTCCCAATTTTCTGTACCTCCTCCCACCATGAAGTACGTAAGGATGGGGAATAGGAGTTGTAGTCAGTTAATCATATGTTGCCCCAGCTGCTCGTTGTTCTTCACACTCTTCCTCTGCTCCAGCATGGGATCCCACCTATAGGAGAGAGTCCTTCACAAACTTCTCCAACATGACTCCTTCCCATGGGAGACAGTCCTCCATGAACTAATCCAACATAGATCCTTCCCATGGGCTGCAATTCTTCATGAACGGCGCCAGCGTGGGTACTTTCTATGGAGTGCAATCCTTCAGGAATGGACTGCTCCAGCATGGGACCCCTGTGGGGCCATAAGTCCTGCCAGAATCATAGAATCATAGAATCATAGAATGGTTAGGGTTGGAAGGGACCTTCAAAGGTCATCTAGTCCAACCCCCCTGCAAGGAGCAGGGACATCCCCCACTAGATCAGGTCGCTCAGAGCCCCATCCAGCCTGGCCTTGAATGTTTCCAGGGATGGGGCATCCACCACCTCTCTGGGCAACCTGTTCCAGTGTTCTACAACCCTCATGGTGAAAAATTTTTTCCTAATGTCCAATCTAAATCTACCCCCCTCTATTTTAAAACCATTACCCCTAGTCCTATCACAACAGGCCCTACTGAACAGTCTCTCCCCATCTTTCTTGTAGGCCCCCTTGAGGTACTGGAAGAGCACTATCAGGTCTCCCCGGAGCCTCCTCTTCTCCAGGCTGAACAGCCCCAACTCTCTCAGCCTTTCTTCATAGGAGAGGTGCTCCATCCCTCTTATCATCTTTGTGGCCCTCCTCTGGACCTTCTCCAGCTGGTCCATGTCCTTCTTATGTTGGGGGCTCCAGAACTGGACACAGTACTCCAGGTGGGGTCTCACCAGAGCAGAGTAGAGGGGGAGAATCACCTCCCAGATAAGCCATAACAGTATCTATGCCTTTGCCGGTGGCTGCTTTCCCTTAGCATGGTGCCATCCTCAGACACCCTGCCCTCCGCTTTTATGCAGAACGGTTCTGCTGAAGCTGATGCCAGAAAGTATGTCGATATGTTAGTGTATATAGTAGGCACACTGCACTAGTGAACCTGTATTGGAGCACTGATTAAGAAAACAAAGTGATATCTCATGCATAAAGCAGTATAAGAGAAAAACCTAATATACAAAGAATGTGTGCCAAAATCCTGAATTCAGCAATAATAGGTTTTTAACAGACCACATACTAGGTTGAAGAAACACCAAGCTCTCCATTATCTGCTGGCTGGACTCTTTCTTCATTTCCTGGAATATCTAGGCTGTGAACCATGTAGTAGAAATATGTCACCTCTTCAGGTGTTTTACTCTGCAAGTTCTTCAAACGTTGGAAAGAAAACATAGGATTGCCTTACAAGGGGAGAGTGAAGAATAAAATCCTGCTTGTGTAGACTGTCGGATTCTTGTTGAAACAAACCCTGCAGCCCTGGGCTCAGTCCCAGATACAAGTCTCAGGAAGAGCTTTGTTGGAAGGAATCCTCTAGAACAGCTGCTGTCCCTGACAGATGTGCCAGTGCCAACACAGCAACTGGAGAGGCAGTTTCCATAGTGATTGCAAACTTTGCTTATGTTCTTCCCTCTTCAGTGACAATAAGCAGTCACTGAATTATTCCATATCTATGCAACATGCATACAAGATGTTTACAAGCAGCAGTCTATGGATATAGGCACAGGAGCTAAACTGACACCTGCGATATAGCTGAGCTGTTTCTAGTTGCCCCATGAAGAAAAAAGTTTACTTCCTTTTATCTCTTTCTCAACGTACTGATATTTTAAGAGTCATACTATTACTGACTTTTTAATTGTTTCAGGCTTATAATGACACCCAACACTTTCAAAAGTTGCAGATTAAGATGACATTAATGTTAAGTGCCATGAAGAGCAGCAACAGAAAAATGTGTTGAAAATCTAAATGTCATTGTGCAATTAGACAATAATATTGCAGTTAACCAAAAGCTGTTACTGCAATATCTTGCAAACTACTGCAAGACATAGCAGTATTCATTGTCTGTGTGTGGTTAGTCCAGTCCACGCTTATTCTTCTGCTCACTAAATGCTATCAGCTGTGGTTTGATCTTCAACCTCTGCTGTCTCCCTCTTCTTTATCCTTAATCTCCTTTTCACTTTCTTCTCTTCCTCTTTAATTTATACACCACTGGTGATGTGTGTAGTATTTCAAAGACCCATACCTAGTAAGTCAGTTACGCACATTGACAGGATTATCAGAGTTGAAAGAACGATCCTCAGTGAATAATGTGCTCACTCTAATGCATAGCATAGGTGTTACAGTGCAAAACCATAAACCATGGTGTTGTGGTTTTGTTTAGTAAGGGGGGGCCTAAGGTGGTAGCTTCTGTAGGAAACTGCTAGAAGTTGCTTCCCTTTGTTCAGTGGACTTGGCTGGGCCTAGGGCGGACCTGCTGCTGGCGAAGGCCGAGCCGATTGGTAGCAGAATGTTCTGTGATAACACCTCTGCGATAACATATTTAAGAAAGGGAAAACAATAAATAAAAGAGAAGAGAAGATGTGAAGAAGCTGAGCGGGGGCAGAGGCGCAGAGTGGGAGGTGCAGGCCTCCTGGGCCTTGCAGGCCTCACCCTCTGGCCTCTCGCCAGGCAGCTGACTGGGCCCAACTTAGGCTGGCCTGGCTGCAAGAGGTGGAGAGGAGATGAGATGGATGATGTGAAGAGATTCTGAGAGGCATCTGCCTACCTGTTGTGAAGAACTTTTCTTGTGAGAGAAACAGCTGCAGATGCCAAGGTTGGTGAAGAAGGAGAGGGAGGAGTAATGCGGTTCCTGGCCAAGATTCCCCTGCAGGTGATGACCATGGTGGAGCAGGTTGTCCCCCTGCAGCCCATGGAGGTCCACGGAGGAGCAGAGATCCACTTAGAGACCGTGAAGGACCCCACACTGGGGGAGCTGGATGCCTGAAGGCGGCTGTGGCCCGTGGAGGGCCCGCTGGGGCAGCCGTTCTGGAGAGACTGCACTCCGTGGAAGAGATGACCCACGCCAGAGCAGTTTCATGGACTGTGGCGTACGGGCAGGACCCCACACTGGAGCAGGGGAGGAATGTGAGGAGTTCTTCCCCCGACTATGAAGCAGCGGCATAAAACAACGCGTGATGAACTGACTGCAACCCCCATTCCCTCTTCCCCCCTGTGCCGCTCGGTGGGGGGAAGGTAGTAGAGATAATGTTAAGCTCGGGAAGAGGGAGGGGTGGGAGGAGGTTTATCTTGTTCTCTGTCTCATTATCCTGCTGTTTTTAGTAATAAATGAATAGTT
>JAAGAY010144509.1:43108-80954 GCA_011801015.1 Ardeotis arabs | reverse complement strand
GATGAAAATCTGTATTTTATTAATTATGCGTCTGCTTTGCTGCTGAACTCTTTAATGTGTTTCCCAGCTGTATCAGTCTACAGCCATGAAGGAAGCCATTAAATCTAAATGCCGCCAGCGTGCAGCATTTCTGCGGGGACACATCCCTCACCGGGGTTAGCCCAGGCGTGCGAGGCCCCGGCCAAAGCTGCCATCTCCCCTCACCTGCGGGAACATCTCCCATCCCACCCAGCACCAGCAAAGCAAGGGATGCTGCGGGACGGGAGCGGAGGATGCGCCCCGACAGACCCATCAGGATTGTAAACGATCGCAAAGCACGGTCCATCTGGTGACGCTGCCGGGTTTCTCCATCTTTGACACCGGCTGGCAAGAAATGCAAGGAGCCAGCTCCTGCGCTGCTGGGCTTCAGCTTAGCGTGCTGCCAGCAGCTGTCAGAGAGAAAGGATGAGGATGAGAATCATTTGCATTGCTGCAAACTCTTCCTCCAGCCTCATGTGCTAACCTCAGTGGCCAGGCTAGCTCCGCACGGACAAGTCCCTTGTACTTCTCCGCCCATCTCCTGTGGTACATACACACCTCCTCAGCAGCTGGAAAAGGACTTCCCCAATCCACACCTTTTCCTACCACGTATGGATATTGGGGAGCACAGCGTCTGCAGGCGGCAGATTCATCCACCTGTCCTAACCGGCAAAACTGATGGGCTTTGATGGACACGCAGGGATGTGCGGATGCATTAATGACCAGTTCAGCATGGAAACTGGCAAAGCAATGCACCTCATAGATGTTATTAGACGTTTATTTCACGTAAATTTCACAGCTGTGAAGAATGTATTAGATCAGCAACCTCAAGATAAATAACTTCAGGCTCCTTCCCTAACAAATACATTAAAACTGTAAAATAAAATAAAACAAAACATCTCTCCCCAAAAAGCGCAACACAGATAGTTTTACAAATCAAGTTCTTCACCGCTGAGACGGCTTCATCTCTTGGGTGAAAACCAAAGAGGTCACAGCACTCAGGAGCAGAAAGGGCTGAAACGCATCAGCCGCTCCCAGCCCAGCCCCGTCCGTGCGGATCCTCTGCTGGCAAACCTGCCACTCGCCCGACCTGCCTTCCCCAGCAAGCCAGCCACTGAAGTCACGTTATTTTAGAGTGTCCTTGAGCCAGAGCACCATTAACAGGCTCTGCTGCCTGCAAAGCGCTCTCGCTCAGGCACCCACAAAACTGAGCGAGAGAGGCACGAGGCTAAAAAACCTTCCCTCTCAAGGAAAACAGACTCGCGCTTGGATCGCACAGAAATTAAAGCAACAAAACGTCTCTGAAGCCAATTGCAACATAACCGAGAAATGGGCTCATCGCTCTGTACACCCATCTGGCAAGGACATCCTTTCCCTTTCAGCAAGCGCGAGGACGGGTGGACAGCAAAGGGAAACGTGGGAACGGCAAAGACACACGAAGAATGGAAACCTGCAGGACAACCCTGCCGCCCTGTCGTGAATACTGTACGGCTATTCAGATGAAAATCCATACGGCTGCTGCTGTTGCATGCACTCTTCTTACACAGCATGAAATTAAAATTCCTCTTCAGTATCACATTGCCAGCGCCACAGAGCAACTTCACAGTAAGCTCGCAGACAATTTATCCTTTGGCTTCCTCAGGCGGGCTTGCGCTGGGATTGAGAGCCAGCGGGATGAGGGAGACGGGTCTATTGCCCATGGTAAAAAAATTCTGCTTCCAAAACAAATCCCAGAGAAATGTGGCTGGCCTGGAGTCTGACTCTGGGTGCTAATTTCACAGCGCAGTCTCACACGCGTAATTCCCCCCAGGCCCCCCTGCCACTTTCCTTCTTATCTTCCCCGAACAAACTCAACATGCAGGCTAATTTCAAGAAGTCCTTCACCCAGAGTCCAGCCAAATGTCAGTGGATCTTCTGGAAATGCAAATGGAGACAATCAGGCAAGAGAGGAGGGCTTGCAGATTGTGCGTGAGGGCAACAGAAGGCAAACAAGAGCTGACAGAAAGAGGCAGCAAGGAACAAATCTCCCGTCTCAAGTTGTTGAGCATTTGCACGCGTGCTCAGGGAGCAAAGATAGATGTCCAAAAACATGCAAGTCCCATGGATTCTCACCGTTAAATTGCCTAGGTGCTTCTGGAACCCACATATCTCAAAGCTCCTAAACCAGCATCCTGCATCCACTCACACCTGCTCCGCGGGGCTGAAAACAACAAGGGAAGACACGAAGCAGCAGAGAGCTGGCACTGAACTGGGGAGACCAAATGGTTTTTGTGGCTTCCCAACTGCAAAGAGCCATCGAGTTGTCAAAAGCAATCACAGCTTTCATAGAAAGCATTTTATTTTGAGCTTTTGAGAAAGTTGGGATAACTGTGGCTCCCTGAGATCATCTGGGGACAAACCAAGGAAAAGATGCTGGAGACGGGACCCTGATTACCTCAAACCCAGCCACCAAATTTTTCAGATACAAGCAAATTCATAAGAAGGTTTGCTCATTATGTATGCAAAGAAACAGCAAGAGAAGAGAATCTATACTATGTGCTGTAACATGATATAGAATTAATCCCCCTAGGTTACAAAATTCCTCATAAATCGCAAATGGGACGATATCTACTGTATTATATTTTATCACGCTGTCAAAACATCCCCTGCAGGGAGCCTTTCCGACGATGCTATCACAAGCAAAGCCTTATTTGGGGAGGAAAATTTGAACTAAACACTAGCAAACTATCAATATGTTCCTTGTGAGACGGCTAGATAGAAAAACCTTACAGCAGTGCTACCGGTGTCTAATTTAATGCGGCTCTTTCTTAAGCAATGCCATCTTCTGCGTGTGCTCAGGCCCATACGGAGCACGTATGCGATTTAGTTTTTATTAACAGCAATACAACCCGGCTGCTATGCTTCAACATGCCCCTACGTCCCCGAGGGCCTACAAAACCCTTTACAAAACCATCCGACGAGGAAAACCTGGCCGCCTCTCCGGCGATACGGGGCAACGCACGTTACACGCTGCGACTTGTGAACCCCAACCGCCGTCGCTCTGCGGGTTGGGCTCCTCCATCCCCGCCGTTGCCAGCCTTCAACGCCGATGGGCGACCTCTCCGCGCGGCTGGCTGAGTGCTTCCGCTTCGCTAGGCTCCGCACTTTTGTGAGGCGCTCCAGCGTTTTTGGCAGCCGTTGAACTGGAAGGAAGAGGGTCTGATTATCTCCTCCACCACCTCGGTGGCGACCCAGAGCAGTGACCCCTCTCCTGTCACTCTCCATTTGCTCTGGATGTTTTATGCAGGGAAGGGGCAAAGCTTTCACCATTGATCCAGGCTGCATCCATCGGCTCCATCCTGGGCGTGTGGCACGGAAGGCAGATGCTTTGTTGATCGCGTGGTTTCAGCTCTGTTTCTCACTCAGGGGCTCATGATCCACACGCTCGCCTTAGAGGAACGATGTGGGAGGCAACGCCAAGGCAGCAGCACCGGGGTCGGTGGAGCTGGACCTGCTGACAGCCCGGATCCAGCGTAGGCCTGGCAGTTTTAATCCAGAAAAAAGCTTATTCGCTCCCCCTGCCTGCTCAAAAGCCAGCCAGATGACACAACCTCTGTTTTGCTTTCGCTATCCAAAACACGGCCATCCTCAAACATCCCAAAGTGCACCCTGAGGTTCTGAGCTGCACAGCACCAGTGAACACCGGGCAGCTGCTAGAGGAGACATCCCACAGCTGGCTGGGAAGAGGAGAGCAGAGCAGCGACGTCCTCCTTCCACAGCAAGCACCCAAAATCTTCAATAATGCCTCCACCAGACTCTCTCCGGCCTCACGGCTTCATTGCGGCTTTGTCTACGGACTTGTCGTGACCCACTGACAGCAGCTTTGTCACGTTAACGTGAGTGTCCCTAAGTTGGGGACATCGATCAAGGCACCTGCCCATCCATCAGCTGGCACTAACCTACTCTGACAAGGCACCTGGGAGGACGCTCCCCGTACACCACAACAAGCCTTAATTATTTACGTCCCTGTGGCTTTTTCAATTATTTCTTTGGCAGGGCAGAAAGGTGCCCTGTTCTGCAGGGGGGGAGAAGAAGGGACAAGGGGAGGTGCCATTAAAAACCAAAAACCTGCACCAGGTTTATATCACTTGAACACTGAAAACTGCCCTGAGAAGACTTGCTGCCGTTATCTGACGTGAACCCTGACTCACAGCTTGGCCTGCAGCTTCAGGGTAAAGCTCTCTGCAGCATCCGTACGGCATCCGAATCCCCCAGCGCTCTCGGGCCCGGCCTGACACAAGCAGAGGTTTGCCAGCCCTTCCACGCAGAGATGCGCTCATCTCTAGCTGAGCCCAGCGTGACCAAATTGTGTGAAAAGTGAAAACCAGCCATCTGGATTCCTGTGGTGAAGACAGGCAGGAGAAGGCACCGTTCTGTGGGAACCGGCCAAAACGCCCCGGAGCAGCCGGCGGTGCCAGAGGAGCGCGGGGGCCGCGCAGCGCAGTGCATCGCCATAGAAAGCCTTTGCCCACGGAGCCACTGGCTCCAGTCCAGTCCAGTCGGGAAGATGCCGCTGCTCTGACAGCAGTTTGGCAGTCTGGGCGATTAGGGATGGGCTCACATTCAAGCTCTCCCTGATGTTTCAGCCACCGGTCAAGGACAGAGGTCTGTCAGGGGTGGGAAGGGGACCAAGGGCCAAGACAGCCTTTCCCTGCAACAGAAGAGTTGGGAGCTACAACCTTCTAACCCAGCTCCAGCAATCTTCTTCGTGTGCCCTTGGGCGCGTCTCTGCATCCTCCTTTTCCCGTTGTAAAATGGACGTGAAGTTTACCTCCGTTTCCATCCCAGCGTAGGCTCTTTGGGGCTGTGTATGGGGAACAGCCAGCACAGCGGTGGTGGAGGGATTTGCTGCGGTATAAATAAATAAATAATGCCCAGGTCCCTGCTGATAGCTGAGCAAAAAGCCTGAGCAGAAGAAGGCAAAAGGAGGCGTGAAAGAGGAGCTTGCTCAGGTGCTCCTCGTGCTCTAGAAAAACCGCAGCTCCCTGCACTGAATGCATTTTAAAACCAAAGTAGCACCAGTCAGGTCTGGATCTTTCTTCCAAGAAGTTATAGAGCAGCTGGGAGACGCAGGGATAAACCAGCATCTTTTAAAGCCAGGAAGGCCAACAGAAGTGAGCTGAACAGGAAACATGAAGGATTTGGAGAGCAGATGCAGTTTCAGCAGGCCATCCGAGCTCCGCTTGGTTTTCCCAGCCTAAACAGCTGCTGTGTCACCGTCTCTCCATCCTGATGTTGGTGCTCTGGGAAGCCGTTCAGGGGGCTCGGGATGCGTGAGGCTGGAAGCAGAGCCGTATGAGTCAGGGATGCATGCAGGAGACCCTGGACCAGGCGCTCACAGCCAAAGGCTGTCCCATCCCATCTGCGGGGTGCCACCACGACAGGACGCTGAGCAGTCCCAAACAGACCCGCTCGGGCACCAGCACCGATGGCTGAGCTCCCAGCAAAGGGAGCTGAGCTGGGGGGTGCATGGGGCAGCCCCCCAGCTCTGGGCAGGGGGATGGGGATGGGGCTGGCCAGGACACTGCTGTGTACAGGTGGTGGCACAGGGTCCCCACGGATGCGGGGACCGGGACCCACCCGCCGGCTCACACGGTGCTGACTAAGAGAGGACCCAACACCTCTTTAACAAATTAATCGAGGTATTTTTAAATTAACTCCAGCACATTTGGTATCGCCTGCGCCCCCGCTCCCAGCCGTGCCTGTAACAGACCTGGGTCTGCGATACCATTAAATACCAGCACACGTATCCTGTGCTCAGCGCAGTTCCTGTGTGTGCTTGTGTTAATTGGGATGTGAGGTAAAGCGTCTCACAGCAGAATCCTACATGCTTCCAGGCTTATTTTCCCTAAAGATTTAGACAGCCAAATCCCATCTGGCCATGCTCCACCTTCCTCTCCCATTCCGTTCCCCAAAAAAAGAAGCTGCCTGGCATTTCACTCCACCACCTCCTGCTCAAATTAACTCCCCCCTGACGGAGCACCATCATCTCCGACGTCCCCGTATCACACACGCCTTTCTCTTGGGCGCATCTTTTCTGCAGAAACCCACCCCCGTGTCTCTCCCTCGCCCGCTCCCAGCATCTCCCCCGCGTGCCAGTGAGGAGCAGAGGGAGCCGCGCACACCGAGGTACGCGCGCATACACGCGTACTGGGTATGATAGGTGCAATTTTGAGCAATTTCCCTGCCAGTCTCTCTGCAATCTCACGTAATGTCCCCCCCAAAGGGGATCAGAGATCCCATGGTGCCTTCGCTTGGCCATAAAGAATGCAAATCGCATCCCCCGATGGCTTTGAATAATGCAGGTGAGAGCAGCCAGCAAAACCCAGGAAGGTGAGGTGGCTGCTCGCTGCTTGTTAGCTCACGTCTGTGGTTGCTCCAGCTCGGCGTTAGATCAGAGATGCACAAAGAGCTTCAGCGGCGGCTGGGCGAGGGAAAGAATTTGTTTAGACCATCCAAATTGCCAGCTTCCCGCAGGTGCCATATTTAAAGCTGCTGGGGACCTGTCAAAAGGTGCTCTGCGGGGTTTCGTATCCAGCGCCACGGATGAGGGCTCTTTGTGCTGTCTGTGCAGGAAAACACCGCTCAGCAGCGCAGATTCGGGGTTTGTCCCCCATGGGGTTGCCCACCGAGGCTCTGAGGGGGACACGCAAAGGAGGGGAACACACAGTCGGGGCTCGGCAGGCTGCGTCTTGCCCAGAGGATGCCCCGCTGCTCCCTCCAGCATCATCCCCGGGCACACTGGGCTTCCACACACGTTTATCTGCACGTGCCAGAGCCAGCAGCTTAACGCACCTCCTGGGGGTGCAGGAAGGTAAAATGGGGGCTGCTTTTCTCCTGGCACCACCAAACACACAGGAACTCCATGCATTAAAAATGCCTGCTCCTCGTAACACAAACCGCAGCTATTTAACAGTCCAGCTGGCAATTCCACAACAGCACTACAGCCCTTGATTTAAGGAGGAGGTGAAATTCCCAGATGCACCTGGATGCTCCCAGTGCTCCGGTTCTCGCCCCAGACCCTCAGACCTGCCCGGTGGGATGCGGAGCTGAACTGACCACCGAACTTCTTGTTTCAAACCTTGTCTGTAACGAGCAGCACTGAGTCTCTAGCACAGAGCAACGCCGCCTGGAAAAGGCAAATGCAGGGCAGCAAAGAAAATAAGGAGGGAGCGACCACCGATATATCCTACCTTATTATTGCAAATGGGACCTAAATTGGGAGAAAGTTCCCAAGAGCACACAAAACCCCTCTAAAATCATTTTTCCTTTTGAAAAATCACACTCAGGCTGACAGAGCTCTTCAGATTAAACAGAGATTTGCTCATTCTGGGATTTTCCTGTAATCCAAACCACAATTCCCTGATAAGCTGTTACCACATTTGTGAACTGATGCATCCCAGATGCTCGGGCTGCCAGAAGAACCCACAACCCAGTTCCTCCTGGGACTGGTGGCCAGTTCCCAGTACTGTCAATCTCCCTTTCATGAATGAAGCCAGCAGAAATGGCACAGCCAGGTAAGAACACGACAGCCCCGGGGTAACCACCATGTACCGGAGCAAGTATGCAATATTTATCTGCCCGGGCACATGGGAAATGCGCGTGCTGCCCAGCCGTGAGCGCACGCGTCCCCACACGCAGGTGGAGGTGATGGGGAGAAGGCTGATGCTTGCACGGGAGCTGCAAACGTCAGGAATCTGAGCTATTTCTTCTAATTAAACCAGCAAGCTCTTCTTGCCTAAAAGTTCCTATTTCTATTTGGAAATCTATTCCTTCAAGGCGTATGCATTCAGTCTCTTTTAAACTCCTCCTTCGCCATAGCAGCACTCAGATGAAAAGCTCCCATCTTCTCAAAGACACCTTCCCAAGAGGCATTTCCATCGGAAAATGGAAATTGGATGGGAGCAGCGTGGGACTGTCCCTGCCAGCACCAGCCCTCAGCCTTGACCCCGCGCCGCTGCCGGCCACAGCAGCGGGGAACTGAGCGGCACAGACGCGATGTCGCTCTGCGCTCAGACCCACCCCGCACCACGTTCACACGCACACCTGAAAAACGCAACTGGAGGAGCACGCTGGCAGCGACACGTGAACAGCGCAAGAGGTTCACCTTCACCTTCATCTCTCCCCACAGCAAATACTTTTTCAGCATCTCTTTTCTTTCCCTTAAGGGAACAAAACCCAGCTTTTACTTTCCACGGCGAGCCTCAAGAAAACACAAAACTAACTTTAAACAAAGGCTGACATGTCTTGAAACAATTATTGCCCATCTAGGGGGAGAGGGAGGGATGGCAAGAGATTATTTTTAGAGATTAGGTCTAGAATGACTGACAAAGTGATAAGCAACAGTGTTTGGTTTTAATCTGAAACAGGTTTGGGAGAGAATTTAAAAGAAAAAAAAAAAACACCAGGCAGCCACCCACCGACAAGAGCTCCTCAGAGGCAGGAGAGCTGCAGCCAGCACTACCAAGGCGTTTCTCGGTTACCAGCCGCCCTCTCCTCCACAGGAGACACACGTTGCCATTTCCAGCATCTGCGTGGGAATGCACCCTCCCTCCCAGGGCAGGAGCCAGACCCACGCGTGGCCCTGGGAGAAGCCGTGCTGCAGCGGAGCTGCTCGTGGGGCATCGGCCGTGGGGTGGGCACCCCCAGCCCTGGGCTTGAGCTCAGCCCCATCCCGCAAGGGGTGGCCAGGAGCACCAAGGGATGGGATGCGGGCTCCGGGGAGCCCAAATATCAGCAATTCCTACCCTCAGCACTCAGCACAGAAACAACCCTGTGCTGGGGCTGCGCACTGCACCTCGCATCCATCACCCCAGCTGGGGACCAGGGACAGATCGGCACCTTCTGCCACCCAGACACCATCGCATCTGTCAGGAGGAATCCATCACCCAGCCCGGGCTCTCGCCCCACTTCAGCCCACCCTCCTGCTTCATCCCAGCCACGGTTTCACTTCAAGCTTCCCTGTTTTTAGACGCACTCAGAAAGGTCCCAGCCGATGCCAGCAGTGATGGGGACTACAGCCCAGCAGCTCTGCAGGGCCCTTCTCAAAGGGGTTGTGTTACCCTGGGCCGGGGCGGGGGGGTCTCTATCACACACCAGTACGTCCCTTTGAACAGCACTGCAGCAATACCAGAGGAGACCAGTCTTACACAAAGTCCACGCTGCTGGAAAAACAGAAATAAAAATATATATTGCCAGGCAACGCGGCAGGGAGGAGGACAACTTCTGAACTGCTCCACTCCATCAAAGTCAAAATGTTCTCAATTATTATTAGAACTCAGAAATATTTTTCTTCCTTCCCATCCCAGCTGCCAGGGACAGGCAGTGGCAGCGGGAGGTGACAGGGGAGCCCAGCGTGGCCGCATCCTGCAGCAGCCGGTCCGCTGGGATGAACCACAACCCAAGGGTTTCATGAGCTCCAACACTAGCCAGGGACTGAATTATGCCAATAAAAACACCAACAGATGAACAGGCATACACCAGCTGCACGCGAAGCTTGGGGTGAAGGCTGGGGGAATCAAATTAATCCCTTCATTATCAACCTGACCCCTGGAAAAATCTGAAGGAATGGCTGTGAAGGTTCACAGCGGAGCACTAAAGCCAGAAGATCAGCTAACACGGCATCTGCCAGCCCAGACGGGCTCAGCTCTAATCTCCCCTGCTCCAGCTGGGACCACGGTCGCTGGCGGCTGCCGGGAGCCCGGCGTTCCCACCGGTGAGAGCCCATGCCGTGCCACGCTCGGAGGGGAGAACCAGGCTGCGGGGGAAAAACATGGCGAAGGGCCAGCAATGCAGCCCTGCAGCAGGGGCTTCTACAGGATTTCGGAAATGACTTTCCGTACCTCCTAGGGGCAAAATACCCCAAATCCCGCCAGCAGCAGGGCACGCTGCAAGATGTCTGCCGTTCCCGTGGCCCTGGGGTGGCTTTGGCTTGCCCTTTTCCTACCCCTTTAGGAGGAAATCTGGTGGTTTTTCTTTCGCTGGCTCTGATACCGGCATTATTAACAAAGAATCGGGCTGGTATCTATCAATGCATTGTCCTGTATCACTAATTAAGTTAACGCCATACACCTATGTACAGCTTTAAATATCAGGTGAGCTCTGGGTCAGTGGAGACGGGAGGCAGGTGTGGCCCATTGGGAATAGGAAAGGAGGTGAGGATGGGTCACTTGGAGATTTTAGGGACGAAAGATCAGCCATCAAACATAACTCTAGTGGAAACCTGAAAACCTTGTGTCATCATCTCTCTGGTCTTACAGCCACACCTGTTGCTGTCATCAGGGCCAACTCCCAGAGACAGCTCCAAATATGCCCCAGAATGTTGATTCTTCATCCCTACAGCACCGCGGACTGGGGCAGGGGAAAGTCCGACCCGCACCCACGCTCGGAACCTGCCCAAACCTCCGCCCTGGCCCTGCCACGTCCCGGGTCTGATGCACGGCTGCACCTGCCCCATCCAGGGGCTCCTCTAAGCTAAAGATGGCTCGGTACCAAGAGCAGCTGCCTCAGTTCATCCTTCAACAGAGTTTTAATAAAGTTCTTGAGAGACTAACAGAAAAAAAAAAAAACCAACAAAATCCACCCCAAAGAAACCTGAACAGCCACAGTGCAGGCGCACAGGATCGCGGGTGCTTCCTTGCACCAAGAGAGGAGTGCGGAGCAGAGAAGGCCACCGGCAGCGATGGGCAGGGAACAGGCAGTGCTCCAAGGGCAGATGCCACATGGCAGGAGAAAACCAAGCACGCAGTGTGGAGGGATTTCTGCTGCTGCAATCCAATCCCTGCCGCCAAACCGCCTGCCAAGTGCCCTCCCGGCCCCGCTGCTGCAGAGCGGCTGCTGCCAAAAGATACTTGGGTAAAATTTTGGAGGAGGGGGAAAAGAAAAAAAGAGAAAAAAATCCTCTCCTTCCTATGATTAATTTTATTGTGAATAGGTCGAGAGCACCAGCCCCTGGTTCATCTCTGCACCCCGAGCAGCACGGTCGTGACGGTGCTGGACGGCGCAGAAGAGGCACCACACCTGGGGGGGATTAACGCAGCGGGCTGCAGCACACCATTCCCGTTCCCAGCACGGAAAGGCAGCTGAAAGCAGATTTATCTGCTGGATAATAAAGGCAAAAGATTCTCAAAAGGGACAAGATTCGAGCCAAATTGCTAGGCTTCTCCACTTCTTGCTTAATCCCTCTCAAAACCGCCGGTATTATACGTGGCGGGGAAGGGGGAGGATGGGGGGGGATCTTCACCCAAAAGGCAAAAGAGCAGAAGCCGCTGAAAGGCGGCACCCCGGCCAAGCGCTGCAGAGGTGTCTCGGAGGCACAAAGAGGAGATTAAGGCTGAAAGGCTGCAGCCCTGAGCCAGGCAAGGAGGCTGCTGGAAAGGATGGGGACGAGCGCATGGGAAGCAGTTTGGATGCCTGACAAGGAGACGCAGAGACCATCTGGGTGAGGGGAGGAAGGGCAGGGCGCCAAGGAGAGCCATGGGAAGGGTCAGCCCAGCCAGAGAAGGCAGGTCTCCCCAGCTGCGCCTGTGGGACCCGCGCCCACCCTCCTCTTCCTCTCCTAAAGAAAGGGAAGCAACAGGTTGGAGCTCAAAGACAGGCACGTTGGTTTGGTACGGAGGACCCGGCTGGTTGCACAACCCATAGGAGGTCTCTGATGGGAAGCGCAGGCTTGCTTCCTTTGACCTGTTTTTGTGCACCCAGGTGGATCCAAGGCCAGTTAAAGCACATCGTACCCCACGTGCGGGTGGAGAGCTGGCAGCCACGGAGGGGAATGTCCCACCCGATGGCCAGCACGGCTTGCGAGCCACAGACCTCACTCTTTGCTGTCAGCCAAGCCAGCGCTGGATCCTACTGCTTGAGGGATGAGATCTCGGGTCCTTGCAGCAGATCCATAAAACGGACACCTGATCTGCCTTCCAGCTTGCTCTAAAGGCATCTTTCAGGACGCAGCCGCTATTAAAGGAGAGTAACATGAGAAAAGTAGCATCATTCTAACATGGTTTTACTCTTCTCTTGCTCTTTCAGCCTGAAAGCGCAGCACAGAGCACCTGTTCTGCGCCGATCCACCACGACCTCCAGCAAGCTCAGCCTCCTCATCCCTCACAGGGGGACAGCAAGGCTCTGCCTCTTCTGAAACAATTTGGGATGTGCCGATGGGAAAAGCTGCGCAAGCCCGCAGTGTGGTTACAGGTATTGCTGGGTCTTTCACTCTCCTCCTCAAGGCCACCAGAGATAGTGGTGGCAGCAGGTTTTTGGGAAATGGACATCTGCCCGCGTTGGCAATGGGATCAGGACCCAGTGACTCATTTTTCACGGGGCACTGAGCAGCCATCAGACGTTAATGGTTTTTGGCAACTCCTGACCTGGGTCAGATTCAAGCCAATGACCCAAAAGGGAGAGGTTTTGCTTTCCCCATCAGCAGCCCCTGGGAGCCATCCTGCACTGCACTGCCTCGGAAAAAAGGGAGCTTAGAAAGGAAAAGGCGCAGAGGTCCTGGGCTGCGGTGCAGGGTAACCCTATCAACATGCACGGCAGATAGAGGCGGCTTTTTCCCCGGGAGGAATCAAAGCCTCATTGATACGTGAATTATGAATGAAACCTTAAGCTTTTAAACTTTCAACCTGTGCATTTCTAAGAAAGTCTTAATTTAGCCAGAGACACGGCAGGGAAGAACAATGCTTCAGTGGAAGGTACAGGGTTTTCTGGGCTTTTAAAGCACACCCTTGTTTGAGATGAATATTTTGTTTACTGAACTGTTCCCAAGGGAAAAAGAAAATCCTGATCCACACTGACCAAAAACATGGACTGAAAGCTGTGTTACACTAAGACTCGTGGATGAGACCGACACCAACATTGTCGCCCCATCCAATTCCAGCTCCGATCGCTTCCTCAGCGGCTCTCACTCCCTCCTCTCTCCCCAGTTTCCAATTTCAGGGCATGCAGTGAAAGGCTTTAGTGAGGAACAAACCACCGGAGAGCTTCCACTGCCCCATGGTGGGTGAAGGCAGCACCTGGAGCCCAGATGCCACCCACCCACCCTCCGTACTGCGCCGAGCGCAGGGCCAGGCTTTATCCAACTCCCGCTGCTGGATTTATCCCCCAGCCAAAGGCATTGAAAGCCGGGAGAAAGCTCTGGGGAAGGCAGCAGCGCAATAACAGTGATTCAGCGCGACAGAGGTCAGGTTGCCTCACAGCAAAGAAAAGCAGGGTGGGTCAGCACGGTGGAAGTAACACTCGTTAGAAGAATAAACTATATAATGAAGAGGGTGGGGGGTGCTTTGCTCAGGTTTAGTGAGGCACTGTTCAACCTTACACCATCGATTCAAACCCTTTCCAGCTTCCATTCCACTGGAATTCACCCCCCTCCCAAAAAAATTAAAAGGAAAAAAAGAAAAATGGCCTTGCTGACCAGTGCTGAATGAGAATTTGTTTATTTTCTAGACAACTGCAGGCACATTGCTTCCATCGGCAGCAGAGCTGGCAGAGATCTGGGATGCGAGTGCAGCCAGGAACAAAACGAGCCAGAGACTCAAGGCTTCTGCTGCCCTACATCCGAGCCATCTCCAGGACATGGGTGCAGCGATTTGCCTGGGCAGAGAGGCTGTGCCAAACCCAAACCCAGGCAACGCGTGGCAGGAGAGGTCACCTCTAAAGAAAACAGCTGTGTTTGGGGACATCGTGTCCCTCCATCAGTAAATATTAGTTGTTAGACCTTACAAGCCTGGTGGGTCCATGGATCAGGGCTGGTCTCACCCACCGCATCTCCTTTTGGGTGGGAGAAGATGTTGATGCTCAATGGGGAGGAATCAGGGCAGGAAAGGCAATGCAGGCCTGCAAGGATTAGACTTGGCCACATCATGAGCCAGCAAAGCTCCTCATTTTCAGAGGAAGGAAGTTAAAAAAAAAAAACAAAAAACACAAACCTGCCAGCCACAAATTATAAATAAAAGAGATGAAAGTTAAGAGTGAAACTCAACAAAGCCCCAGGTGGCCCTCTGCCTGGGGCGCTCCTGCTAATTTTAGTTTCTCTGTTCTTCCCCCAGCCGTTTGCTTCGACGACTGTATGGTTTTAGAGCATCGACTTCACCGCAGCTGCCTAAAACGTTATGCACCGGGATGGTCCAACTGGGCATCAGCGCAGAAGGGGAAGGCGAGGAAGAGCCACTCAGGACTCATCCCTGCCGTGACAGAGCCAGCAGGTCTGGGTGGCCAAAGGATTGGTTGCCGGCCATGCCATGGGATGCACAGGTCAATACATCCCCAGAGGGCAGGGATGGCGAGTCCACGCCAGCGCGGATGCGCACGAACCCGCAGCCCCTTCCAGTGCCCAGTCGCCCAGGCACACACCTCCTGCTCGCCCGAGCGATGCTCCCACAGCCCACCAGCACCTCTCCCATCACACTCCTCCACCAAAAACCGCGGCGGCTCTGCTGGGCGCTGGGGAGAACCATTTCTCAGCCACGTGGATTCCACAGAGAGAAAAGGCAGCAGGCTCACAGAAGCATCCTATACAGCAGAATGTATTTAAATACCTAATGAAGGAATAAATCTGCGAGAGGGAGACATTTACTGCATACTTATTCACACAGAGCCTTTGTGCAGGCGGGGGTGGCGGGGGGGCACCGGGGCTGCGCACTGCACCTGCGCTCCTGGCCGACAGCCGCTTTGCCAGGGTAATGAATATGGCAGGATCCTATTAAATGAGGCTCTACCTGTCAGGGAGGATATTGAGCGCTCCCAGCCTCCACATCCATTCCAGAGGACTCGTCTCCGCTACGACAAGACGCAGCGCCTTATCGACAGGGTCCTTCCCAGGGGTCTTGGAGAGCAAACAGCGTGCCGGGCTGGGGCAGAGACAGATTAGGCCACTTTGCAGCACCGCTTTGCTTTGCACAAGACAGCAGGGATTTTTTTTTGTTTTGTTTTTGTTTTTAATCCCCCCCAGGCAACATATCAGAGGGTAGAAGTCACGAACTGGCAGCTTATCCCACAGCACAGGCAGGGCTGAAGGCCAGGGGCTGCGCTGGAGCCCCAGACCCAGGGGTGCGGGTGAAGGTCCCAGAAGGACAATTAAGTCCCACGCGTCCCCCAAAAATGTGCTTCTTCAGCCGGGGCGCAGCCTGGGCCCTCTGCCATTTTACCGCAGGTGAAAGAGCATTTGGCGTCTGTTGTTCAGCCCCCAGCCACGCAGGAGCAAGCCGAGATGGGGTGCCCGTACCGAGCCCATCACATTTGGTCTGGGCGTGGAAGCAGAACACCACAGCCCACCAAGGCCGAGCCGTGCCCTGCGTCCCCAGCCCGTGCTGCCTGAGAAAACACGGAGCGGGAGCTGCCGCAAACCCGCACACTAAAAGCATAACGCTGTGAGCATCCTGCGCAGCTCTTCCTGCCTCCTGCCATCAGAGCCATCGCCCCACACCAAAATCCCCACCCCAAACCCACCATGGGCTTGCCACTGGGCAAGGTGGTGGTGACGAAATACAAGATCTTAGCTGTTCGCTTGCATTTTACATTTCAGGACTAAACGCACCAGCAAGTATTCAAGACAGAGCAGCAGCACCCGGCTCCCATCCCAGCATCGCACAGCATCCTTATGCCTCTGGCCATCGCTCTGCTTCCCGTGTTACCTCCCCCACCCCGCAAACACAGCCCAGCTCATCGTGCCCTCCGCGTGCCCTTCTGCCTGCCCTCCCTCATCATACGAAAGGTCAGTTTTGAAATTCAGGGGTCAGGAGGAAGAAATGTGGCGGGGTCAGGGGTGAGAGAGGCAGAGAGGGGAGGAATTCCACCTCTCCAAGCATTTGCTTCCATGAATCAGAGCCACAGAGCTCCTGCCAGGCCATCACCTAAACCGCTCCTCGGGCTGCCCAACGCTCTACAGCCAGAGCTGGTCACTTGGGGAAACCCCAAGAGGATTCCTCCCTGCTTAGGACTTTCACACCGGCCTCCTTCTGCCAAAAAGGTACAAACAACCCCCGTGCGCGGGAGAAAGCGAACGCACGGAGCATCCCAACCGACGTACAAGCCGGCTGAAAGAGATCAGTGACCAAGGGTCAGACACGGAGCTGTAACATCCCTCTCCGGAGCACGGGAACGCAGCGGCTGCCACCCTCGGAGATGAACCATCCCCACACGAGCATCCCCGACCCAGTGTGTCCCTGCACGCCCAGGAGAGCGGGCAGCCCCGCTGCCGGGGAAGGTAGAGCGCTCTGGCTGAGGAAGCGCAGCTGCAATGGAGGAAATGTGCTGCGAGAGCAAGAAATGCTGTTTTCATGTAAATGTCCCTAATAATAAAAGAGTGAATGAAGAAAGCAACACATACAAGCAAGAAATAGTACATTTGTGCTAGAGAAGCAGAAATTATTCTAAAAAGAGAGCTTTATCAACATTTTCCAGAAGGCATGGGCTGTTCTTTAATGTTCCTCGAGGAATAACACACTGATCCTGCCGAACCTGGGCTGCCGGGTGCCTCTCAGCACAGGCTTCCCAACAATCCCAGTCTGGATGCAGCACACTTGAAAAACATTAAGTTTGTTTGTTTTCTCAAGCAAATATTGAGGCACTGTTCTCGCACCCTGTAACTGGCATTTTGTGCCGTCTGCCCTATATCCACACACGGCGTCGGTAGCCGGTTCCTGTTGCATTTCCATGGCAATCCAGACTCAGAAGCTGCTGGGATCAGCCTAACCCCAGTCCAAGCCCACCAGCGGCAACAGGGCTTCCCCTGTACACAGAGGATTTGATTGCTGTTAGTATCAAACACTTGGCTTTTATGAGTTACGTGGACCCTTTCCTCTCTGACCACACTGTAACCGCTCAAGCCTCACAGCTTTGCTAAAGGTCAGTGCTTCCCTCTTGCAGGGAGGGGTAAATCCAGTCCCAACTGCTGCAAATAAGTCCAAAGTTAAGTCTTTGGGGTTTATAGCTGGTAAGTCCCCAGTCACACTCCTGAATGGCTTCCTGAGGTGAGAAAAGGAGCTCAGGATCCCCAGTCCCTTCCCCGCACAGCAGCATCCCACGTGCCAAGTTCAACAAGCAGCAGGGGAACGGGAGACAAAGACCCTTGTACCTTGATTAAACGTCCTACCAGTTCAATGGGAAACGTGCTGGAAACTAGAGGTTGGCTCTTGGGGCAGCTGGGCTGAAGCACACCAAGGGAATTTCTTCTTCAGCTTTTAATTAATAAGCACAAGCTGCAGGACGCAGCTCCAGCAGAAAACAAAAACACCACAAGGAACCCTCCAACAGCTCCTCAGAGGACCAGCACCATGAGTGAGACGCCGGTGCGGTGCTGGGAACACCGGGCACGGTGCCGCTCTCACCGCTAGCCCCACACCAGCGCCCCAGCGCTCCGTTAAAGCCAGCAGCCGTGTAAAACCCAAGGGCAAGCACGAGCTGTGCCCTACGCAACGGGACACGTTTTGTTCTGAAATACAGGACAGGTAAACATATTTATCGGTTGATTACTAACACTGGAGCTCAGTATTTATCTTGTTTCCTTTGCATTTTGGATTACAAAGTCATTTTCATACAAACTCCCTGGAAAGGGAAAGGGCGTTATCCCCTTTCTTGGTGGGAAAAGCGCAGACAGAAAGTCTCCTTGTCTTCCAAACTCCTCGGTCTCTCTTCCAATATATCTGTCCCACAACCCGTACCTTCCAGATTATTCCAATTATTTATTTCTCCATATCAAGACCAAGTTCCCAATGTGAAAGGCTCTGCACAAAAAAAAAGTGTGAAAAAACCCCAGAGAGGGTCAGCCTGCTGTCCTCTGGCTTCAAGGCTCTGCAGAATGCCTCAGCCCAAAGGTACCCAAGGGGTGTAATGGGTCTGAGAGGCAAAAGAAAGGAGAAGGTGGGAGGAGACTCTAGTTTTAGTCCAACTCTGCTGCTCACTAATTTAAGTAGGTAAGACTAGGGTTGCCACTTCACTTCCGCACGCTCTCGTGCGGTACAAAGCCTCTCCAAGCAGGAAGCTTTAAGAGCATCAGGCGAAAAGCATCAAAGAAACCCAGACCCGGGAGCAGGCAAAAGGATGCTCTGTTTTCCTGCTAATAAGCCACGGCTGCAGGATGACTAGCAAAAGCAAACACCGCATTAGTCAGCCAAATGTTAACTCGGAGCCGCGAGGGCGCAGGCTGCAAACGCTCCTGGCCGCCCGGGAAGGTACGCGCTCCCAGCCGGAGGCACAGCCACAGTTGTTTGAAAGACCTTGTTTCACCCCAGCGCCTCTTCCTCATCTTCTTCACCCTTTTTTGTTTACTTTGAGCCCTGACTCATGGGGATCTCAGGATTGGCATCCTCTCCAGGCAGCAAATGCAAATGGCTCCCCAAGTTGGTGGCAATGGCCAACTTCGCAGGCCCCGCTGCTTTTAATGAGCTGACGAGGGGGAGGAAGGGGCCGAGGCGAGACGAACAATTACCACCTACAGTCGCAGCAGAGCTGTGCGCTGCCTGGCTCTCGCGCTTACAGGATGCTCAGGCTGGTTTGCGTAAGGCCTGCAGGCAGGTTTATGAGATTAAAGCCCAGCACACAATAAATAATTTAGCAGCTTAGACACACAAAAAAAAATTCCCATGCTGTAGAATAGCTAGGCTGTATGATGTGTACATTCATTTTAAGTGCACATCACTTTCATCTACGTGTATCCATCTGATACAGAGAGATGTAACCAGGCGGGAAGGAACAACTGGGAAAGGTGACAGGGTTCCTGGCTGAGGAGCCGGCAGGGGATGACGGGACAAACACTGCCGAAGCCACTTACTAATTACTCCAGGTCTGCCCATGCTGCCACCTGAGCTCTTCTGTTTGCATACCTGTGTCAGAGGAATCTTAAACCCTCACTCAGCCAATTATTCCTCCACTGCCTCAACCCCACGGGATCGACAGCTCTCTGTCCCACCAGCCATCGTCCCCTCCTTCGGTGGGAAATCTGCCCAAGAGGGAGAGCTGCCCAACAGATGGAGTCACTGCCACATCTCCTCGGTCCCAGGCCAGACCTTGGCAACCAGACTGCCAGTCCCTTCGGTGTCCTCAGGGCTCACCAAGCCCCAGGTGGGATATAGCCAAGTACAGGGGTGTAAATCACAATGTGCAAATTCAAGTTATAGAGCAGAAAATTGCAAGCTTGAGTATCATATTCAGTGTCAGCTCCATAAAACCAGTGGCTAACATGAGAAGAAGAATGCAAGCATCCTTACCCTCACAGCACCACCACGCTTCTCTCCCCAAACACTAAACGTGGCTCCCTCCCTGCATGATCAGCACCATCCGAGATTTCTTTGAGACACACCTAATGAATAACCATAATCTTCCAACCTACAAGTTAAAGTGACAGTGGGGAAAAAGCCCCCCACAACCAAAACCCAAACACATGGGAAGACTGAATGCATCCGACCTCAGACAGTGCACGTGCAGAGGGGTGGCTGGGAGGAGAACCAGGAGTTGCTACCAGTGCTGGAAATAAGCAGCAGTCACATTCAACCTCAGCATTTTGTTGCTCTTTTCGGCCAAGTCGCAGCCAGGAAAGCCCATGGCCCCACCGAAGCACTCTGATGCAGAATTCGGGTGGGCTCTGCTCTCCCCAGCCCCAGGAGCTCCGTACCACGCTCAGGGGTCATCTCCCTCCTTTATTGCTGCCAGCAAAGAGCTCCCTGAAGGCCTGAGAAACGCAGGCATCTGCCTGTCCATGCATCTCTGCAGAAATGAGAAAAGGGTAATAAAAGGCAGGGGGAGGTGGGGAGACCATGCATCATAACAGGCGTAATGGACTAATGCTGATAGAGAGACCGGCCGCATCCAATCCACGCCACTCTGGCACGGCCATAAACACCGGGCAGATGCTCCGGTGATGGATTTGCCTTCACACTCCATGCGGTATTTTATGGCCCAGCTAACGCTGTCGTCGCCCCGGCTGGCGGAAAACAGCAACCGTAACGACAATGGGCAGTAAACCTGATTGTGGGGCTGAGGAAATATTAAAGGCGGCATCAGGCAGACGCACACCAGAAAGCCTAACGGCAAGTCCCACCACGGCGGTGCTGCTCCTGCACGGCATTTTGCTCCCCGATTTTCTCCAAATCCCAACCCTTTTGTAGCAGCAGCAGCAGCTCGGGGGCCGTGCCACCACACGTGACTCTTCCTGCGGATTCCCCGTCTCTCCCGGCACATTTGTCTTTTCCACAGCCCTTTTTTCCCCCCCCCTCAAGGAAGCATTTATAGAAGCAACATAGCATGGTCTTCTCACAGTATTTCTTGTCACCCGGGGATTTAAGATCTCACAAATGGACCAAAACGCATGTTAGTTTGACCTCTGAGGATTTTAAAAGCCTGCAGAAAAAAAAAATATATATAGCAAAGAACGCATGAACTTCTTGACTCATAAATAGAAAGGCAGGAGGCTAACACCGCCCTCTGCCCCAAAGCCAACAACAGCCAGAGCACAGCACCTTCTTCAGATTTACACTCAGAGGAAAGCAGGGGACAGTCAGAGAAACTAAGATGGATTCACAAAACATTCTGGTGAAAAATATCTGGAAATACCAAGATTACTTCAAGAAGAAACATGTTACTGAACTAGATTAAAACCCAGCTCTGCTTCTAGCATGAGACGGAGGAGGAATAACTTCTGCCTCACTTCATTCTCATAAAGGAGATAACACCTCTTCTTATAAAATTGTGTGGATAAATTATCCTCTAAATATGTCAAAGAAAAAAAAAGTGCACAAGGGAGAAAAACAGCCTCAATAAGAGCATCTGAAAGGGAGTGCCAGGGCCAAATCCCAGAGGTGAACCTACACAAATTGCTCTTGAAGAGAAACCCTTCCAGCACATGGAGCCCGGCCACTCTCAGCCTTTGCTGCACTCCACTTCATCTGGAAACGAACAAGATGCAGTGGTTGCACTCAAAAATTTCAAGCTGATTTTTCAAGGTGCCTGAACCCGAGTACGAACCAGAGTCATGGCTGTCTCATGAGCCAAGAAGCAGATGCAAGCAGACTCTGAGCCTACCTGGCTCCATTTCACATAGCATTTCCTTACTTGCCCCTTAGCTCTCCTGCAGCTATAAGAAAAAAACAGAAGTTGGGATGTATTTTTATTTGACTTGCTCTGCCAGGCAACAGAAAACAGAACTAGAGAAGTAACGCCGGGAGAAGAGGAGGCCAATTCCATGGCTGTAAGAGTTGTAGGGACGTTCCCGAACCGGAGTCTAGAGCGACTTGCCAGCTCTGCCCCTTCTCCAGCCCTGAAACACGTGCGTGAGTGCTCTCCTCTAGCTTTGATCACTTTTCATGTCCTCTTGCACAAATTCCAATTAATAAGTAAGACTCCAACTTCTAGCTGCTAACGATAACAAATGTAGGGGACCACTGGATGTTGTGGGGACACGTTTCTGGGGTCACCGTTTGACAGCATCCTTTTGACACATACAGAAGCAAAGGGGAATTACTGTCCAAGGCTGGAAAAATCCTTGTTTAGGGGAAAAAGAACCTCAGCTTTCCCGACCACGCCAGAGCAAATCACCAACAATACCATACCAAATAAATGCCCCGTTATTTCACATCCTGAGGCAAGAAACAGAGACGTGTTTCTCAGACCTTTCAACTAAACAACTTCTTCATAATCACCTGCCATCTTACACCTCTGCTGAGACACAGAGGTCCGTGCTCCAAGGGCGATGGATTGATCCTGAGTCAGCAACCACCTGACCTCACAACCCACGGCTCAAACTCGGCATCTCCTTTGGAAGGCACCCGCGCGCGGATGCTTTTCACCCGTTCGATAACAGCCTGATGTCCTCTTGGCTTCTCCACACGCTGATGCAACCGACTTGTTCCTGAAGTGCTACGGAATGCGTGCGGGGGTGATAATTAAGGATAAATTAAAAGGATGAGATAACCATCCATAGAATGAAGTCAGATAAGGACAGGTTCAAACATATATTTCATTGGGAAAGGTCTGTTTTAGTCCCACTAATGGAACAAATTAAATCAGCCAAGCTGAATAAAACCATCACATAGCAAGATGTAACAACGCACTTAAAGTTCGCCTTTCCCCTGACTGCATAATCCGATCAGTTATCACTGTCCCTCGCGAAAACCGAGGTCCGCCTCCGCTGAAAGCAAGGACAGACATTACACATCACGCACTGGGGCATCCAACAGCTGAACAGGGACACACTTCCCATCATGAAAACTAGGTACAGCACTACGTATTTTTCTGTGGCACTTCTCCTCCAGACAGACCCAAGCAGCTCTTCACGGGTGACCTTGCACGCCAGAACTGATTCAAGCCGTGCACGGCGCAGCTGCCATCGGGACAGCGCATTACAGCTCAGAACATCTGATACCTATGAATCCGGCAGGATCAGGTGTGAATTGAGACGCAGACACGATCCTTCACCTCAGGGCACCTGAAATAACCAAACCTGGGCTCTTGCCTGCAGTGCTGAAGTTTCCACTGCAGACAGACAGTGCTTTCTGCTTGCTTTGCAGAAGCAACCCAACCCCTGGACGCAGAGTCCAGCTGTCAGAGCGGGCCTGGATGGCTCTAATGCAGCCTGCGCCCGAAGCACATCCCAAACCTCCCAGCATCTCCAGGCACGCAGATCCAAGCCTCGTGGCCACCGGAGCAACTCAGTACTGGGCAAAAACCAGCTACCGCGCTCCCGTGACCGCTTTTTCCCGTGGAGTCATCCCATGTGTCACCAGAACATCCAGCTCATATGAGGGTAGGGAAGGGATGGCGGTGCTGCAGGCTCCCGCTGCAGGGACTGGTTCTCCTGCAGCAGGTATAAACAGCACAATGGTAAAATAATACATAGACAGTGCGCTGTCAGACACAGAACAGACATTTATTTACTCCTGATCACAAACAATGTCCTCCATTGACAAGCCGAATGAAGGGCACTTCACTGATTTATTAGATCTAATAAGAAACACACCTCTTGGGATGAAATACAAGATTGATTTTCAGCGGCGAGCCACGCTGCTCTCCCAGCCGCTGCGCTCAGCCTGATGAGGTGAAACGGGGCACGCACGGGGACGGAGCCGAAACAGCGCTGGGTGCGAGAAATAAACAGCGAGGTTTGCGTGAGGAAGGGGAGCTGACATGGAAACAAGGCTTGCAATAGCAGCCCTTCTTCCTACAACCACTAAGACTACGTATCTTCAGAGAAGAGCAGCAAACAACTATGAAGTTTTAAGGGCAACTCCAGCACAGTTCTTGGGAAACCTCTGAGTCAAGCCCTTCCCACACATCTGCCTTTCAGAGGAACCCCTCTAAAGATAGCAAGCGTAATTGTCACATCAGCCTCAGCATCTACCAGGCCAACCACACCAGCTAAGTTCCACGGATGCCGTTTTCCATCACGAAAAAGACAACTAGCGCAGCAGTGCTTAGCTTGAGGCCCTATTAATAGCAGTCCTAATTATATGGCTGCAAATTTAATTCATAGCGATGATTAGTGTCAAAATCAAAGGCATCACACATCAATATTGATGGAATTGCATGAAGCCCATAAACAGAACGAGCAAACCGACACATCTCCCCCCAGCAGTTAGTTGCTGTTAACCGTCGCATTAATGTCTCTTCTAATTTTGCTCGATGAAAATTGTTTTATTGCAAGAATCCACAATTCTGAATGATTGTGTCTCTAACATGACCCCCTTCCCTCTTGCTCCCCCAGCCACGGAGCTGGGATGCTTTCAAAGGAGAGCTGGACCCCCAAACCGCAGGGAGAGCTGCATCCCACGTACCTGTGCTTCATCCGAAAGGTCACAGCATCACCAGTGCGTTTGCTATTCACCCACTTAAGGAAAACTGCTGAGGAACAGGAGTTCTCAAAACCAGTGGGATGCCAGGGCGGGCGGTGTCGTGGGGCGCAGTTATTCTGTGCGGTACACGCACCGAGGCATGCCCCACGTACAGGCAGACTGCGACGAGAGGCAGCCAGCTGGCCAAGAAAATCCTTCCTCCAGCACCGGGTTGTAATGGAGAACAGTTCTACCAACTCATCTTTCTCCCCCTTCCACAGCAACCGGGGACAGAGGGTGCACACACACATGTCACACGCATGTCTCCAGCTGCGTGAGGAGCAGTCCAGAGCAGCCACGGCGGGTACAAGCACACCCTCAACCCTGAGCTAAAACCCAGCAAACGCTTTGGTTCCCCGCAGGAAAGACGCCAAGTTCATTGCCAACTGACTTATCCAATATCATTGACTTATTCGTCAGCAGCTCCAGCACCAGCACCCCGCCGGTGCAGTGTGGCTACGCCGAACTCCCAGCCGGGCCGCGCAGACTCCGCGGCCAACCTGCCCAGGCTGCCCGCACCGTCCGGACCCCGGGGGGCTCCGAAACCTCAAAGCAAGGGGCAAGCGCAGCCCAGGAAAGCTGCCAGCCTCGCCGCGGGGCTCGGCGTTGCCAACAGAAACCTTTGCTCCTTCCCTTACGCTTCAGCCAGCGCTGGCTGGTGAAAGGAGCAAAAAAGGGGCTTCAAATGTACCCGGGAAACGGAGAAGGGGCAGAGAGAGACAGCACGGGGCTGTACCAGGCAGGGATGTCTGGTACCTTCACCGTTCAGCTCCTTCAGAGGCTGAAGCCGCAGCAGCCGCTCTCCGAGGGGATGTCGCAAGAGGCAGTTAGGTGAATAGCTAACGGGAAGAAGGACATCAGTGAGATAACGCAGCGTTCTCAGTAATGAATTCTCACTGGGGAAGCACAGAGACATTTGAAAGATTTCAGAGCTGGCTCCTTGACTTCTTTCCTCCAGCTACACAAAAATGTCGTCTTTGAAGCCCCAGACTGAGCCACCAGCTTGTTTCCAAAGTAAATAAACGGCTGTGGGAGAGGGAATAGGTGTGACGTAGTGCTCAGACAGGAATTGTGTAGGTAGATACGGAAAGGCGGTGAGCGGGAGGAGAGAAGGCATCTAAGTTTCTGGCACTTAGAGGTGTGTACATTTTTGCCATCCTCATTTCACATATGGGGAAAAAGAGATGGAAACAGCCCCGAGCGTCCTGAGCACTCACTGAGTTAGAAACACGTCTGCTCTTGGAACACACACAAAAACTGGAGACAACCTGTGAACTTCCCACCAGGCCTGCAACGCCTGCTCTGCGGCGAGTCTCCTACCACTCAACGCAAAGCTGCTTCCTACGCTTCACGCAACCTCTCTTAGGCCATGTAAAAGATAATCCCACATGTCAAATGAGAAAAGATTTACTAAGAGTGTGGGCAGGACCACAAGGTGGAGAAAGACAACGCTCCCAGCCCCATGCAGCAGCGGACAGGACCGCGATTGCTCCAGCTAACGACAACAGGAGGCACGGGTCTCATCAGCTGCAGACGACACTGACACACGTTAAATCAGGGTGCTTGGCAGATGCCATGAAAGGCTGACTGTGGCAAACGCCTGGAATGAATTTGCCCGAGAGATGAACCAGTTTTCCCAGTGTCCGGTTACCACCGGCTCAAACGCAGGTAAAATGTGAGGGGTTCCCGCATCCCTGCTTCCCCATCACCCCCGGTCCTGCCCAGCCCCTGCCCCCTGGGCAGAGCGAAGTGAATGGGTGAGAGCAGATCAGCCTCGCCTCAAAAAGGTAAGTATTCCACACAGAACAGCACAAGGAATTAATCTGTGCTGGAGAGACCGCTTCTTCTGCAATCCCACATCATTCACGGGAGGCAACGGTAAATTCCGAGCGCGCGGGCACAAGCTTTTTGCTCTAACTGCCTCGAACAGAGGCATCCCCCAAAACGCTGCAAACAGCGAGTACCATGCTAGCACACCATTTCCACTACGCTGCGGGAGCCTCTCCCGTCCCTTTAGCCAGAAAATCCCAGCGCTCCCGCTCGCCACGACGGGTGGGGTGGGCAGGGAGGAGAGGGGCTCTGCTTCCAAGCCCGCTTCTCCCCCTCGTTCAGAATGGCCCTGCTGCAACTGGAGAGGCACCAGGGAGGCACCTAATTTACCACTACTCAGCACTTGTAAAGTGCTGAATGAATATTAATGAACTGATGTAATTAAAATGATGCAGACGTTCAAGTGTAGTCTCTGCCTGTCCTTGTATCTTCCTGGATAGATGAGGAAGAAATTCCCTGCTGCTTAAGGACACAAAAAATTAACAGCCTGCCGTTGATTACATTCGTTAACTCTTTCCCTGGTATGAAGAAGCAGGGTCTGCATTTAGTGGGTGCCCCTAACGCTGACATTTACATTTTAGGTTAATGTGAAGGATCTCAGCTTTCCAGAGCAGCCTCTCTAAGGCTGGTTTTGCTGGAGCTGGATCAGACTCCCACAGGCGCTGATGAGCTGGTTTCCAGTTGCAGCTCCAGCTGTAAAGACCAGGGAGAGGTGGGGGGTCCCCTCCACTTGCACACCCCAAGGCCATTTCCACACTCATTTTAAACACCAGACTCCTGAGGACCACACAACAGAGGCAGGACTGGGCCTGACCAGCCTTTGCACTCCTCTTACTGAAGAGCAGTTCAGAGGGGACAAAAAATCCCAGCTGGACTTCAAAATCCTAACACCTACTGGAGCCCCCCCTGCCCCAGTCTCTGTGCTGGGAGGGAAACCAGCAGGAGCATCCTTCTGCCCTGGGCAACCAGCCCCAGTGTTTGGGATGCAGAGGGTAAGGAATGTCATCCAGGACTGATCAATCACCCAGCTGTCAGAGGGAAGAGCGGGAGGTAAGAGGCAGAGAGAAGCAGCACGACTTTGCCCTGAGGCTTGGTTTCCAAAAGCAGCCAAGTTAACCCATTCCTGCCCAGGACCAAACCTCCTGCCACCATCAGCAACTTTGCCACCACCCAAAGCTTGCTAACCTGCAGTCTTCTACTCAAGTTGCAGAAAGACTGATGGGAAACAACTCAAAACTAGTGCAAGATTTCCACCAGCACGTCAAAAAGGAGGAAAGATCTGAGAGCTTGGATAGAGCTGGCTGAGATTCACCCAAACTCAGAAACTGCAAGCCAGCACCTCATTTGTCTCTAATCGGACAAGTCCATTACGACCCTGGTAATTTCTGCACCAGCCCCACGCGCACACACAGAGCATAGTTTACTTTTCCAGGACCAGGCTGCAGCAGTTTCCCCTGCACCTCTCTGCTCCAAAAGAATCTGCAGCCACACCGCTCTGCACTAACAGTGCTGATGCTGACCTTGGCATCACCAACACAAGGCTCTCTGCTACCCAGCCCCTGGCATTTTTGCTCCTGACTGCCTCCCAGTTTCATACTGGGAAATATCTGTAAGACACAGCAGCAGCTCCGCGCATCAGAGACTCCTGAGAGAGGTGAGAAATGGATCCTGGTTCTCCAAAGCCATGGAAAAAAGCTTACCTTCTTCAGCTTGCCAGTCTTGGTCCCCACAAACACCACGCTGTAGCCATTGTAGACGTAGGAAGCCACAGAAGTCATCCGGTCCCGGCTCGAGGTGAAGAGCGTCACCCCATCCACCGGCGTTGAGCCTCCCAGGGGCTGGTTGATGTCGAGCCCGCAGAAATTGTCATCGATGGGGACTGGCTGGAAAGACGAGGTTTGGGGCAGCCATGAGTGAAGTGCAAAGCACGGGGCAGCCCCACGCACCCGGGCTCACGCAGAGGGGAGCCAGCGGTGCCGACAGCAGGGCGGGAGATGCCGCCACACAACCTCCCCCATGAGGGACCCTGCCAGCTTCAGCCACCTTCTGCAATGGCTTGCTCCCCTCACTGCCCCAGGCCAAGACACCCTGCAGTTGCTCCAAAATGTGTCTAGACAGGGCTGAGGAGGAACCCCAAGTCCAACAGACATTTCCACTCATTTTCTGAATCTATGAGGTGTCTCGTGGGTGTAGCCCTGCTGCAGGGCCATGCAGGAACTCTCTCCTCCACTCATTTCACCTCCTCTCCTCTAGATTTCCAGAGTATCAAGCAGTATAAACAGAAAGCTGCTCAGCATCCCCACGTGGGAACACGGGGCTGGTGGAAAGCACCAGGCTGTCTGCCTGGAAGGGTGGGTGGTCACACAGACAACGGGCTCCGGCAACATAAAACACCCGAGTGACAAACGGGAAGATGCACTCTCACTCCTTCCACTGCCCAGCTGCGTGTTCTCCTACACATCACCTTGCTGTGCCTCAGTTTCCTTTCTACAGCACGGGGAACACGGATGCTGCCTTCTCCCTACAACACCGCTTGCCAGGAGTAAAGGAAAACCGTTCTGCCCACAGCTAAGTGTTACGAAGCCGTATCAGCTGAGACTGCTTGAGTGAATTCCTAAGTGGGACAGGCAGCAGGGTGCTGACATGGGTGGCCACTCGCCATCATGCTGGCTGCCATCCACTTATTTCCCACAAGGGACATTAACTACCAAACGTTCAGGCACATCTGGCTGCAACTGCAACGGGACGACTCTCCCCTGCGCAAGCCAGCGCTCAAGCCCCTGTTCTCCTCCCTTCTTTCATTTTACCCACGTTTCTCTCTTCCCAGCAGTCAGACTCAACATGCTTGGCAAAAGAAGGCCTCAGGAATTCTCAAGTCAACCCAGGAACAATGTGCATGTGAATCAAGATTAAAGAAATCAACTGAACAAAAAATACAAAAGACAAACTGTCATTTGTATTTATTATTAATTTGTTGATACCACCATCCTGCCTAGGGAAGGGCGAGGGCCTTCCTCCAGCTTCCACAGTCCCAGGCTGGGAACAGCAAACACTCCCAGCAAGCTGCACACCTTTATTCATCTGCCTGAACGCCACCCCTTCCTTTCATCGCCATCACCAACTGTCTGGTATCAATAGGGACCAAAGAAAAAGGACTGCTGTCTGCTCTGTGTTCAAGGAAACTGAGGCACAGAAAGACTGGTCCTATTCTGCAAGCTCATGTGCCATAGGGCCAGGCATTGATACTGGATCTCAAGGGCTACCACGGTCAATAGTCGGAGCATCCTTACCGCTTTGGTGCACTGGACGTCTTTCCCCAGCAGCCAGTTGAGCTCCAGGTTGCCTTCCCCCTGGTAGCAGGACTGCAGGCGGTCCTTGATCTGAGCGTTGATGGTGCGAATGGGGAAGACGCAGAGTGCAGAGTCGTCGGGCGGCTGGTGGTACTGCTTCTGTCCCTTGGAGAAAATGGCAAAGAGGACATCCTCCTGGGCTGTGATATTGAGGGATCTGGCCAGCACCTCTCCCGGCTTGGAGAGGTACGCTGCTTGCAGGAGGCGGTACTCCGTGTCCCCCTTGATGCAACCAAAGGGCAGAGAGACGTAGGAGTGGAATTTGGGGTCGTCTTTGCAGAGACGGACGATGCGAGACGTGTAAAAGAGATCACTGGCGGAGTTGATGGACACACCCTCTGGGGTCTCTGGCTGCACCGTCAAAAAATAGACAAAGTTGCCGCTGGCAAAACCATAGATGTAGAAGATGTCAAAGTGCGAAACAAGGGCCAAGGTATCTGAGGGGATTTTGATGAGGGATGAGACAAAGTCACTGTGGAGCTCGTAATCCAACATGGCTGATGACTCTGGGTCCCGGGGAAGTTTGCGGCTGGAGAGGGTGGGGAAATAATCCTGCTTCCCATCCACCGCTGTGCCAATGAAGAGCTTCCCATCTTCACCTTCCGAGCGCACGATCACACCGTACATTGTCCCTGTTTTGTTGACGCTGGAGAGGTAGTGCTCCTTTTTGTGCGAGGGCTCTACCAAGATGAAGAGGTCATCCAGGCGCAGCAGCTTGCAGACCCCCTGGTAGAGGCTGCCGCAAGCCAGCAGCCGGTTCTCAGAGTAGTCGATGATCAGCAGCTTGTTGACATTGTTGGTGAGAGTGAGGATCTCGCTGCATGGCTGGACGATGAGAGGTGGGTAGCAGGATTTATTGTCCTCCTCGGGACCAGTTTTATGAGCCACCAAAATGGTTAGGTTGCCCGAAAGCTTGTAAACCCTGTTGATAGCTCCAACGTAGACCGCTCCGGTGCCTTGGTGGACAGTCAGGTGGTTGAATGTCCAGTCCCGGTTCTCAGAGTGGAAAGTGCTGAACAAGGCATTGCTGGACACGTTTCGGGAGAGGGATGCCAGGAAGAGACAGAGCAAAGCCACCGACCAGCCATCGGAGTCCAGTACCCGAGGCCAGTTCTTCCTCTGATCCATCCTGGGAGAGGCAAACTTCGTGTTCCCTGCGCGTGTCCTGTGCCCAGGCAACGTTCCTCACATGGTTCTGGGGAAAGAAAAGAAATGCACAGAGCAAAGGATTAGATCCAGTGTGCCCTGCAGATAAAATTCAAAGGAGGCTTTCTAATTACACAGTCCTTGAGATAAAGCGAGGACATCTCTAAGCCCAACAAGAATTAAGCAGGTCTCCTAACTTATTGGTAAACAGTTCAGGCGCAGTGTTTTGCCACTTGGTTCACCCTCTGCGTGTTAATTCGTTGTGTGGTTTAGCTGTTTATAATGTACGCTGCTCAGCCATGGGAGGGGACGATCAGCTTCAGCCCAAGACAAAGCCAGCAGCTCACACACCCAACCATCAATCTGCAGTCTTGGCTAAAAGGATGTCTCCTGCAGGGAATGTTGATGGAAGCAACAGAGGAAATAAGAGGTGTTTTCTACCTTTAAATCCTCTATGATTTAATTGGGAAACCTGAGGAAGAAGTCTCACGCAGGCAAGTTCATTGAGCATAGACACACCAAAGCTGCCAGCATCTCCCCTCCACTGCTCCCCAGAGCCAGGAGTGCCACCATGGATGCTTTTTCAGCAGAAACTCCTCACCACCTTCACGAGGTACTCCACTGCCGAAAATCAGCCACCGCCGGGGTGGAGGGACATGGTTAGATCAGTGATCAAACACTGCCAGCAGCACCACATGCAGGGGAGACACCACCAGCCTGGGAGCCTTGGACAAGTTTCCTGCTCTAGCAAAACTCACAGGTGATGATTAAAACCCAAACGAAGTGACAGCTTGGACACTGGGTCCAGAAGACCCACTGCCAACCAAATTGCACACGCCCCCTTCCCAACAGCTCTATGGATAACAGTTGGAAGTAGAGTCTCCTCCGACTGACATGTTTGTCCACACGGACAAGGCAAGGTGAGACTCAAACTGGGGACCTCTGGCCCAAATCTATGTGGAAATGGTGTATGAAAGTCAGACAAGTTTGCTTATTTCATTTTTGTAGGTGCTCCCAAAGCACCTAGACTGCATTCGAGTCTGAGGGACGGCTGGAGCCCTGCTGAGCCCCAGCCAAAGCCTCATCCTTCCCGCTCACGGCTGTCAGGCTGAATTAGGAATCACCAGGCTGGAATTTCCTTCGGAAGCGGGCGCTCGCCTTAGACAGGCTCTGGCTGCATGAGGCATGTTTACATCAGAGCTTTCCATCCGCCCTTCCAGACAGCACACGCGGTCGCAGTAGCTGCTAAAGAAAACCCTCTGCCTGCTCCACCTTGTCACCTAGCACCTCCGGTTCGGCGGCAGACTCCCCTAGCGAAAACACGAACATTAAAGACAACCCAAATCCACGCATTTCCACGCCTGTCTCATCTAAGGGGGGTCCAGCTTGGACCATCCCATGCAGGAGGTATCGGCTGAGTTCCCACCTCAGCCCTGGACTTCCAGCAGCACCTCAGGCTCCCACAGAGCAGCTGGAAGCAATGCCAGCTGAGCACCCCGCAAGGCAGCAAGGACCCAGCTTCATGGATCCACTCAGAGGAGCTGTGGAGCCAGCAGAACAATGCTCTGAGGCAGGCACCACGCAAGGGCCCTGACAGCATCCCCGCAGCGGGGCTCTGTGCCTCAGTGTCTCATTCCCTGAGAAAAGGAGAAGTTTCTGGAGCAGAGAGCTTTGTTTCAAGGGAAGTCCAGAAAGTGAAGGAGATTCTGCAGGGAACAGGGAGGCTCCACTCTAAAGCCTGGCACACAACAGTTTTCCTACTCAGCAGCTTTCCAATTTTTAAAAAGTTCCATTGCAAAGTGAGAAAAGAACAGTGCAAGCTAGAAATGAATAAATTTAAGTAATTAAATTTCATGGACATATGTACATATGGGACAACAAAAGCTCTTCCCTTAGACCACAGCAGTTTGGTATCGTTTCCAGCAGTGTTTCCACCCAGAGCCAGCCAGGAGATGCTGTCAGCTGAAGCCCAGTGCCCATGCAGCGCTGTACAGCGCAGGTTTGGCAGAATATTTGCGAACAGCCACCGCCAAAGGCACGGGAGGTCACCCAGGAAGGAGAACCTGTGCCTTCCAACATCACTTGAAGATGGCAGAGCACAGCCACGAACTGACATCCTGCTCGAACGGGCCGGGGACACGGGCACCAGTCACTGACAGAACCCACGGCATGCCCCGCGGCGGGGCTCGGGACACCAGAGCGCAGCGGGGAGTTAAACACCAGACCAGGCGATTTTAACTCTGATCCTTAATACTATTTGACCATTAATTTTTCCTCTTTTTTTTTTTTTCTGGAAGCAAGTTTAAAATACAGCCCTAAAAGCAATCTGAAGCTATTAGTAACGCAAGGTGAAAGAGAGAGTAAATTCAGGGACACAATATAAACCCAAGCAGCTGAAAGGCCTCAATTAGGCTGAAAGCAGTTATCTGGTATTTAAATAATTATTAGATTGAAGGAATAATCACAGGTCTGAGCCGATTTTTTTCCCCCACTGTCATCCTAATGGAGACTATAATATTATTATTCAAATGCCCATGATTCTCATTGAGGGGGGAAGAAAAAAGGGCTCATTTAATCTCCGCGCGACAGGGCTTCAGGAGGCCCGATTAGTCATTTCTCTTATTCCAGCTGTCACTCACTCACGCGCACCACGGTTTGTCATTAGTGGCATTTTATGCAAACGAGAGGAAAAAAAAAAAAAAAAGGAGCGAAAAAGGCAAATTAAAGCAAAAACAAAAAGAGAATCTCCTGTGGAAAACGACGGATCAAAGGAACAATTTTGATGTCACCAGTGCAGCAGCTGCGTTTGCTTGGCAGCATGGGTATCTGTTTTTTTGGGGCAGGGTCGGTCCCGCCCGCAGTGGTTTAAATGATTTACACGCAGCCCCGCACCGGCACCACGGAGTTTGGGGAGCTGTCCCACGGAACGAAGCCTCCTGAGAAATAACCGAGCTTGCGGGGACGAGGACAACGAGCCCGCGACTGCTTTCTGAGCTGGAGGGGGATTCTGCCCTTTCTGCTTTTTATAGTCAAATCAGATTCATGGCTGCGAGGCCGGGAGCGGGGAGAGCGGCTGGCTCACACTGCTGACCTCCCCGCAGGTCACCGGGCTGCCAGCAATCCCCCCAAATTACCAAAAGGGTCACCACAAGGGCAGGCTATGCTATATAAACTACAACACAAGAACAAACCCTTGGGAACAACCTCACCCTTGCAGCAGCCTGACCTTCCTCTTTGCGCTGGCTCCGTATCGTATCTGCCAGCTGGAACGAGGGGAAAAAGCCGAGAGCTTGGCTACTTCTTCGTAGCTAGTGAGAATGGGCACGCTGGGGCTGCGTCCCTCCTGGAGCCCAACGGGAATTTTTCTGTGAACCATTTCCAACCATTAAGCCTGCCACAGTGATTTATCCCTTCTGAAGAAGTGATATTCAGGATACATTTGTCAGCTACGGAGGAAGACCTTACAGTAATTAACAGGGGTTTGTTTTGTTTTAATTAGACAAAAGCTCTGAGCCAAACTGATCTAAGCATCCCTGAGCTCTGGGACTTTTCCAGCCCGGATCGGAGGTCTGGGTCTCCGTCCTGCCTCCCCGGCCAAGCCACCACAGCCAGATGGGCTCCATGATGCTGAAACCCCCCTCACCCTGCAGAAACCCGTGCGTGCACTCACTCAAGTCCCTTCCCTGCTCTCAGGGTCATCTTCACCTCTTTCTCCAGTAAAAGAATCATAGAACGGTTAGAAGCCGTGGGACATCCAAGCCCCGAGCAGAGGGCTTTCCCAGCCGTCCCGGAGCAGGGCTGCCGGGACCCTCAGCAGGGCTGCCGGGACCCTCAGCGCCCACTGCAGCGGCAGCGCCGAGGAAGCCCCAGGAGCAGCACCGGGGCGTTACAAACCCGGGCAGCACGCAACAGCCAGTGCAACCATTTGCCTCAGAGATTGGCACCAACCGAAGTTACCGGCAGCTTGATGTGAAGTAATTACAGTTTTGTAACACAAAGCAATGCAGAGAACTCCTAGCACCTTTTCTTTCATTTTGGGGGGTTTTTTGTTTGTTTGGGGTTTTTTTTTAATTGGGTTTTTTTTTTGTTGTTGTTGTTAGGTTTTTTTTGTTTGCTTGGTTTTTTTTAAGAATATTTTGACTCTAAGAACAACAGCAAGTTGTAAATCACCAGCAAGGCGCCTGGTGTCAGGTCTGAGGTTTCCGCACAGAACCACAGGGACAGCAAATACCAAGCCCTTCCCAAAGCACAACCTGCAACACCGAGCCCTTAGGGTTTCGGGCTGGAAACCACCTTCACCCTTCAGCTTCACCCATCCCCAGCTCCGCAGGGCTGTGCTGGCAGCCGCTGGCAGGAACCGCGTCCCCACTTCCCCAGAGCCGCTTATTCACCGGGATGGTATTTCACAGGCTTTCTGAGAAAGAGTTAAGAAGGCAAAATACAGTATTGTGATTATTGCTTCCTCCAGCCCTGGGACAAGGAAGAGGAGGGGAAGAACGAAACCCAGCCACGAAAAGGCATTTCCCCGATAACAAACGCCACGGCATGAATTATGCACAAAATTTGCTCATGTTGTCCAGACTTCAGATATTGTTTGTGCAACGCATACCGGATAAGCCACCTCTCCCCCCATCTCCCTGTCGAGCACACACATCTCAACAGGTCTGGGGTAAAGAGAAGCAGAAATCCCAGGGAGAGACCTGCTGTCAGCCCTGTCTTTGCAGCTGCATTTTGGGGAGCACAGTGCAGCACCCTGACCCGACCAGACGTCGCTCCCGGTTTTGTCCTGGCATTGTTGAATAGCCCTGGACAAGCCGAGTTACGCAGCCTCAGTTGTTCCACCTGTGAAATGGGGATAACGCCTTTGTACATGCGGCACCCGGATGGTCAATCCTTGGAAAAGTCAAAAGGGAGTCACCAGCCATAAGCTGCGGTAGTAAGGTACATGCAAGGGATGGTTTAGCGCTTCTTGGTGCCCCTCTTCACAAACCCTTTGATCAGAGATGGTTCAGCAGAGCAGGGCTGCTCACCCCTGACAGCGGTGACAAGCAAACACAGGCACGGCCACCTCTGACCCCAAGGATGCTGAAACCTCCCTGCAACACAGCAAGGAGGCATTTCTTCAACACTGACAAAATAATCACCATCTCCAGGAAAGTGCTGGCTCCTCCGGCAAATCCAAAGCAGGATGGCAGCTGTGGCTCCAGCATGGCTCACACCCAGCTGTGCCCTGCAGCTGGAGACATTTAACCCACCAACCCCAAAAGAGGTCCAGAAAAATTCTTAATCAACTTCGGACACCTAGGTGGCAGAAATTAGACACCTTTTTCTTTCCCTGCGCTGATACTTGACACGTGCTATCTGAGAAACCCCAGCTGGCAGTTATTGAGCTTCAAGTACACTGCTGTGAAATAGCTTATAAATTACCCTGCATCAGGAGAGGTGCTGGGAAAAGAGGACTTTATTCACCAAGCAGTCCCCGAGGACAGACCCAAGGCTGGCGACAACAGCACGCACCAGAGCGCGGAGCAGAGCAGACCCTCATTTTCCCGGCTGCCTTGAAGTATGACACAAAGGGAAAAATTTAACACATCTTAAGTTTCATAGCTGGTTTATGCAAGTTTTGGGAAGTCTCAGTTTCATCCAAACCTGTGTAAACAGGCCAATGGCTTTGGATAACATTAAGTCATACAAACTTGTGGCCAGAAAGTCGTGATTCTCTAATCCAGTCTCCTGCTGCAAGCACCAGCTGTAACCATAATTCAGGAGATGTCTCTCTAAACCATCCTTAAGGACCTCCAGAAGCAAGTCCACAACCCCAGGCAATCTAGGTCAGGATATCCCTCAGAAAGTGCTTTTTCTCATTTCTTACCCAAGTCCTGACAGACCGAGGTTCATCCACCCCTCCTCCCTGGCGCACCTGAACATTGTTTGATTATTCATGGACTTTATCCTTAACAAAACAAAATTTAATGGATGGTGACCCTGGGTGCAAGCAGATTAAATGATTTGCCCAAGGCTAGCCAAAAGGTCCCAGTGGCAAAGCCAGGAGTTTTATCTCCTGAGCCTCAGCCCAGCGCTCTCCCTCCCCAGGTGCCATCCAGCTGCGGTTTATTACCAGAGAATATTACAGAGCAGCGTGAGGGAAGATCACAGAGTGGCCACCGAGCTGGAGGAGAAAAATAAGCAGCAGCTTCTCCTGGCCTCACTCCAAGCACACCACAGGCAAGTGAAGAACCCCAGCTTCAAATTAAATGGGTCCCCAGCCACTCCATTAAGCAGAAATCCTGAAACAGAAATCCTTTGGCTGCGCCAGCCCCGTACAGCGAGCGGTGTTCGTTATCCCCACCGCTCCCCACGGCAGCCAGATGTATTTACACAGTAGCCACAGTGCTGTTACCTAAGTAAACCAGGAAATTGTACATTTGTTAAAATTAGGTTCTGAGATGCTGAATCCCCAACTGTGCAGCTATAGATTTCACTCAGCCAGCAGCGCTGAAATTAAGAGCACGCAACCGCCCACATGCACGTTCAGGCACATTTCCCCATCCGAGAGGTGTTTACTGGTTACGATGCTCCACACCACTCCAGAATGGGATTATCTTTTCAGATTACGAGCAATAAGCACCCAGTCAAGCCCTCATGCTGCCCACCACTGTGCTTCCCCCATGGCACGGGGAGGGTAGGGGTGGTCCGGCACCGAACCGGGGCAGGACCCCTCAGGATGAGAAGCGGAGGAACACGCAAAGGGTTCATCCCTGGTGCATGACCAGCACCATCCGCTCGCTGCTTCGCTCCCAATTGCAGCCACCAGTCACAACGCTGGCGTTCCCATTGCAGAAGTGGAAGAAATTATCATTCAGGTACTGCCGTGGCATCACAAGGATTTGGAGAGGGAGAACACAATTGCAAAAGCCCTTAGATTAACAACAAAACTGAAGCAGACAGGTTGACGCAGGAGAGCGCCGCGCAGCACTGAAGAACCCTTCAGGGACCATTCACCAGCCCTCCTCGGGCCCATCTTCATGGAAGGATGTTCTGTGAACTGCAATCAACACCACCTCCATCAGCAGCACCAAGGAAGTGCCTGTACCTCTCCAAGCCTCTCTACGCAGGGTTGCCTGCCCTTTTGAGTGCATCACTGGGCTGCTCGATGCAGGTTTTGAAAGTGTTTTGATGTTCCCGAACCCTGGGTAATGCAAAGCATCTTCATTCCCTGCCCAGTCCACTCCACCAAGCAGCCACCACCAAAGAGCTGCTGGCAGGATCCCAGTGGGTCTCCGGTATCAGTTGCCAGCCCTGGGAGTTCCTTGGGCACCGAGTGCCCCTGTCCTTGCGTCCTGAGGTCCAGCCAAGGACCCCAAAAAGCCTGGAGCCATCTCGCCTCTGTCCCACCATCAGCTGAACATCGTCTCCTCTCCTACAGCATTTGGACATCAATATTTACTCGAGAAAGTGGCTTCTTCCCACTCATCTGCTCCATGCTCCTCTGCCCTGCTTTTCAATTTCAGAGCTCTGGCAGATCACTGATTAATGCAAGCCTGTTTAATAACCCTTCTGTTTAGATGAAACAAGCTGTCTTGTTTTCTTTATTTTTAACACCAGCTCTTGTTTCCTTGCTAAGGATCTTTCTGTCATTTAAAAACTTCC